>ML778848.1:109894-130696 GCA_009831015.1 Picea engelmannii
AAAAATGCTTATGGAAAATGTAGAAAATGTAATGTATGATTTATTATAAAAATATATTTTTAAAAATAAAATAAACCAAAAACACATGACATGGTAATCATTTGTACCAATAGAAAAAATATCAAAACAACAGTTATTTATTTCATATTATAATACTTAGCAAAATATAAAAGCATAGGCAGTGATTTATTCCATATGATGATACTTTTGTATTTTGCAGAGTTCTCATTGTTGTGCTCTAAACGTTACACTCACTTTAATTGTTTTGAATCCAAAGGAAAATAGTACTGATGTATTTTACAAAGTTCTTATAGTTGGACTTGTGCTAAAATTCCTCGTTGAATTCCTCATCACTGGACTTATCTAAAATTCCTTGTGGCTTGAATTGTAATGAACTTCTCTAAAAGTTATACTCACTTCAATTATTTTGAATCCAAAGGAAATTAATACTGATGTATTTTACAAATTCCTTATTGTTGGACTTGTGCTAAAATTCCTCGTTGAAGTCCTCATTGTTGGAATTTCTCTAAAATTCCTTGTGTCTTGAATTTCAATCATATCCCCAATGATTCAATGACTTTTTTTTTTTTGAACTTTGTGTTTGAATTACATTAATTTTTAGAACCCTTGTAAAGTTTTATTAAATATGTTTACAAGTCAACTATTAAAGTAACTGACTCTATATTTTCTAGAGATGGCATTAATTTCATTCATTTAAATCATGTAAATAAATCATGTCATGGTGAGTGATGCTATGTTTTAAACCTATTGAAACGTGTTTACATAATAACATTAATTAATCTAGTAATGATGTCATGCCTAGAGCCTCCATAAGTGACATATCTCCTTGGCACATGGAATTTAACCTCAACTGCCCCATATTCTCCACTTCAACCACAAAGATGATTTAAGAATTATTTGAATATTGCAAACTTTGTTTAGCATGAATGTACATGGTCTTATTCTCAAACAAACATAGACAAAGTTTCAACTATTGTAGGTTGTTTCGAGGATGGGACTATATGTCCATCTACTTTAACAAATGTGGTTTTCGAAGAAAATATTCTTATGATTTTTTATCAATTTCTCACCTTGTGGATGGAGAGTGGAGTGTTGAAGAAAGTGACGATGTGTTTACTATGTTTGGCATAATAACATAATCACATAATCAACTATGGTAGCTAAAGTTGGATAGTATTTGTGTTGGCCTATTTCTAGGGATGTACATATGTTGGACACACCGACCACAATTAGAGGGGGGAGGGTGAATGAGTGTGGAGCTCTTTTTCTCAAACTTCCCTCTTACACAAAACTCATTAGTTAGCAAGCACCATTAAATCATTACTTATTGTTGTCATTTATAACTAGTTAGATATGAACATATATCAGCAATATATCATCAACAAATCATCACCACAAGGAACACAAAGAACACAAGATGTATGTACAATTTTATTACAGACTTCAATCCTTGGGGTTTTTCAGCAACAAATGAATAGAGTACAACTCTACAAGAGCACAAACTCTATATGCAAGACTCAAATTACATCCTCAGCACCAACTGAGATGAGGCAACAATCCTCCACAAATATCAATCTGTCACAAGTACGTGACCTGTCAGTAGTGCAGCCTGCGTGTGTACGCGCTTTGGCTCACTACAGCCCGCGTATGTACATAGTCTGTCTGCATTACAGTCTGCGTATGCCTTCTGAGTTACTTAGGGTTTTCTTTTCAAAATCAACTCATATCCTCTGCAACTAATTCATCATTCTCTTCTATCTCTCACTGTCCAGTATGACTCATAACCAGTCACAACACATCCAAGATATCCAATAACTAACTCATGCTTATCAACCATACAATATGAATGCTACTCAAACATGTATAAGCAATCATGTCAGCACTGAATCAGAAGAGTGTTGTTTATTCTATCAGCCAACACAAACCACATCAAAACAACATACCAAGAATTCCCTAGGCATTCACCACACAACAACCAATAGTATCCATCAAGATAACAATGTAACCATATCATAGTCTCAGTGGTAGATCTGAGCCCATAGACTGTAGATATGGAACCTACTTCAGTATTCAACTACCAGTCATCAACTCAAACACCAATTTCCATGACTTCATTCACTGTACATGCCCTGTCTTCATACATCCCACATATGTACGCGTCCTGGCCCATTGCAACCCACGTATACCTCAAAAAATAGGGTTTCTGAACCTCTGAAACTTTTGTCGTCAATATCTAAGATATGTCGAAACTTTGATGCATTCATGAGATCCTCCATACTCTCTCTCTCTCTCAGAATAGATCTTCAATCATGCTCAAGATATCCACACAAGATTCTCACCAAAGATACATAAGAGATTTCTCCCAAAATGTGCATTTCACAAGAGACCCTTGCCTCTTATTTATACTCTTCATCTTCTAGGTCACTTAACCCATTTCTAGGTTACTTAACCTATTTTCCTCATTTTAGGGTTAACCACATTCCATAATTAGAAATTTCTCCATTACTTTATCATTTAAATATTCCTCCTTGACTTTGTCACCTCACTTTGTCATTTAAATAATATTCTTTGATTTTGTCACTTCACTTTATTTTTTAAATAATCCTTCTTGACTTTGTCACTTTACTTTATCATTTAAAAATGATTTCTTCTTTTCAAGCACTTTGACTTCTTTGACCTTTTGGAGCTTCAAGCCTACATATGAGGGTCCTTCATCTTCGTAGGGCCATAACTCTCAAACCATGAGGAGTTATGTGACATTCCACATACCACCGGAAATGGCATGACAAACACTATCCATATAGGATAGTTTTACTAACAAATTCATCTTCATCTCATTATTCCACATATAAGCATAGGTTCTCCAACCATACTTATAGGATAAATCACTCATAAAGTGTCTTCTTGTGAGGGATTCCACCATAGGGGGACCACTTTGGATTTCATCCATTTGTGCACTTTATCAACCATGATAAGACAATAATGATCCAACCATGCATCATATCAATGAAAACTCATTGATCCATTGACATCTATACATTCTCAACAATCAATCAATCATTACTTGGAATCAATCAATTACTTGGCATCAATCAATCACTTGACATCAATCCTTTGACATAAATCAATCAAACCATTGGCATCAATGACAACATGATCCAACAATCTCCCCCTTTGGCATTGACAGCAATATCAACATTGATGTCAATACCAATTACCAATTATTGATGTCAACATGTAGATAAGGAATGATCTACATCAATAGTCAATGTGACTATCTCTCCCCATCAATAATCATCAATCACATCAATGTGACTATTTCTCCCCCTTTGACATCAATGGAAAAGGGTCATTCTCCTCTTGGGGCTGCTCCCCCTTCTTGAACTCTCCTTGGGGCTGCTCCCCCTTCCTGAATGTCATGACTATCTCTCCCTAGGACTGCTCCCCATGTTTTAATGCCTTTGATATTCCTTTGAATAATCTCTCCCTTTTTGAACAAGGGATCTCACTTTGATGTAATGTTGAAGATACATCCCTCATACTCCCCTTGTGACCATTGCTCGCCTTGGAACTATGCCTCTATGCTCTTTCTTCAAGTATATGGCTCTTTTCTCCTCCTAGAACCATGGGAAGAAGAATGACTCCCCCTATGGGTATGTCTCCCCTTATATTCTCTACAAGATGAACAATATTCTACCATATGACGATCATTGTACCTCTTCATGCATAAAATGCATGCCATACCAACCATCATGAAATAAAAGATATGTCAACAATAAAATATATGATCATGAGTATAACTTCACCCAAGTACATCATGTACCAATTGTGTGCCCATCATGCAAAACACCCATGTCCATCAACCATGTACATCAATACCATACAATGTGCCATAAGATTTCATCAATGGAATGTATCAACCATATGCCAATATGTGCATCTACCAATATGCCAAACAAGTTTCATATCACTCATGATATGTATCCATCATGAACCAAGTCATAACCAGGTATCTCAAACGAATACCAATTGTTGTGTTAATCAAGCAATACCAAGGGTGTACTTATCATCAAGCATATGCCATCTATGAGTGTACCAAACATGTACAATAGTATGTATCACCACTTATACCAAGAAAGTACATCAACCATGCACCAATACCATAACATGAAGAATCCTCATACATGTATGCCAAATCCTCCATAAAATATGTGCCAATCATACTGCTAGTAGGTGCCTCTACCAATGTACTAGAAATGTACCAATCATACATCAACTATAGATCAAGCTATGACTCATCAATGATGTACAAAATGATCACCTCATCAACTCACCAATTGCATGTCCCAATATGTATCCCATGCATCAAGTTTTCCAACAAGTAATCTTCCAACAATACATCATAAGATATATCAATGAAACTCAAAATATGTACCAACTATGTACACCAACAGATCAACATCAATCCTCCATTCACTATAGAAAATAATAAGCATCCAAGAAACACATGTACAAGCAGTATGCTTCAATAGATCAATGGCATCTCTAGCTAGCATCATCAAAATATATCACATAACCAAGGTTCCATAACTTCACTATCATAACCAACATTGTTCTTCAATAGAAAATACCTCAAACCATACTCATGGGTTAGTGCCATGCATCCAAGATGGCCTTTCATTATTTTTTATCATCACCTTACATAATCCAATATATAATCATGAAAAACTGCAACAAACAGTGTCAGAACCTGCAACAAATAATGTCATACCCTGCAATAGAGTGTTATACCATCACACCAAGTTGCAACCCATGTACATTGCCTTTTTCCCAAGGCTTTTCCATATATACGCGACCTTCTACATAGACATCTCACGTATGTACACGACCTATTCAATATAAGCATGTGTATGCACGCGACTGATACCACTGTCATCCACGTATGCTTCAGTAGATGACACACTTGAGCCTCCCTAAGGCTTCCATTCTGCTCTAGTTGCTCAGTCTTCTTCACCCACTTCTGAAGGTGTCCCTGCATCTCAGAACTTGAGCTCTTAGCTTCCATATTTTCAAATATGTCTCCCTTCCTTACTTCATTCCTTCTTCTAGTCATGCTATGTGAAGTCCTCATCATGGACTTTCTTCTTATGTTCCATCACTCCTAGGACTTGTGTTGAAATCCACTAAAATTGTAGCAGCTCATGCTGTGACAGTGAACAACAATGTGTCCTACTTGATTACATCTCTAGCACCTTATGGTGTTATGAAATATTCTTTCATTTCTCCTTGCATAAGATATGCACTCCAAAGCTTTGTGACCATATTCATTACATGAATAACATTGACCATGAAAAATTCTTTCATACCTTTTCTTTGGTGTCCATCTTCTTTGAGGTGTAAGGATGGATTCTTGATGTCTTCCTTGCTTTGTTATTTTGAAACTTTCCTTGCCTTCTGTAGATGGTTGATTTACAACATTGTCTTCATCCTTTGAGGGATTTACCTCATGCTTCTGTAAGGTGCTTGCTTCAGCATGTGTAGCTTCTCCCTTGTATCCAAGACCTGATCTATCATATGGTGATCTTTGACTTTCCAGGATCTCATTCAATATTTGTGAGCTATTAAAGAATTTATTTGACTTCTCTACTTTCTTTCTAAGATAAACAACTTCAACTTCTAGCTTATTACATGACTCTTCTTTTTCATTTATTTGATTATTCAATAGTTCCTCTACCCTTTTGGCTTCTTCAATTTGGGTCTTGAGATGGACAATAGTTTCAACACATTTTCTAATCTCATCATATACCTTCATATCTTCTTTTTCATTCTTTAGTCTTGTGATCTCTTCTTCCTTTAATTCTAATTGAGTCTTATTACTCTCTTCTTGTTCTTTGAGCATTCCCTTTAACTTCAATATGTGCCTTTGACTCCTCCTAAGAAACTTCTTAGTGTTATCTGAAAGATAGCTATAGTCTATATAGTAATGGTCATTTCTATATTCATATAAACCATTTTCAACTTTCTTTTGAAGTACTAATAGATCTTGTTCTATTCTTTTCATGGGATAACTACTATCAAACTCTACACAAAATATTTCTAGATTTTCTTCTTCACTTGTAGAGAAAAGTTCAACATCATTACATTTTGAATCATTGCAATCAAGAGTCTTTGGAGATTCTTTACCTTCATTTGAAATACTTTCGAGATCTTCCTTTTTGCCAACATCATCACATGATTCTTTACTTTCATTTGAAATGTCTTCAAGATCTTCATGTGTGCTAACATAATCACTTGATTCTTTGTCTTCATTTGAAGTGTTTTCAAGATCACATTTAGAAATAATGCATTCAAATTTTTTTGGATATTCTTTACCTTTAATGATCTTGATGCAGTGGTCTTCAACATATTATTTCTTGTTTTGATATGTATCCTCTAGCTCTAGCCATAGATCCTTGGTGGAAGTGCATTGTCCCATGCTCTCTTTGATAGGGCTTGAAAGTCCACTAAGAATGGTCTTGAGAGCCAATGCATCATTCTTCTTTCCTTCCCTTTGAGATACAAACTTTGACTTGTTCTTCAAGGAAATTGATCCACCAATGGATGCCTTCCAAATACCCGCTCCCATTTCCTTTAAGTGTACTCTCATCTCTATTCTCCAAGTATAATAGTTTTCCTCATCAAGGATTGTAACTTCATCATCCATTTGTGTCTATAGATATCCTCCAAGATTGTTAAGGCTTATAGTGAAGGTCCACTCTGATACCAATTGTTGGACACACCAACCACACTTAGAGGGGGGGGTGAATGAGTGTGGATCTCTTTTTTCTTAAAATTCCCTCTTACACAAAACTCATTAGTTAGCAAGCACCATTAACTCATTACTTATTGTTGTCATTTATAACCAGTTAGATGTGAACATTTATCAACAACATATATCGACAATATATCATCAACAAATCATCACCACAAGGAACACAAAGAACACAAGATGCATGTACAATTTTATTTTTATTAAGGACTTCAATCCTTGGGGTTTTTCAGCAACAAATGAATAGAGTACAACTCTACAAGAGAACCAACTCTATATGCAAGACTCGGCTTACATCCTCAGCACCAACTAAGATGAGGCAACAATCCTCCACAAATATCAATCTGTCATAGGTACACAACTTGTCAGTAGTGCATCCCGCATGTGTACGCGCCATGTCTCACTACAACCCGCGTATGTACATGGTTTGCTTGCATTACAGCCTGCGTATGCCTTCTGAGTTACTTAGGGTTTTCTTTTCAGAATCAAATCATATCCTTTGCAACCAATTCATCATTCTCTTCTATCTCTCACTATCCAATATGAGTCATAACTAATCACAACACATCCAAGCTCTCCAATAACTAACTCATGCTTCTCAACCATATAATATGAATGCTACTCAAACATGTATAAGAAATCAACATAATATAGCAATCATGTCAACACTGAATCATAAGACTTTTTCTTATTCTATCAGCCAACACAAACCACATCACAACAACATACCAAGAATTCCCTAGGCATTCACCACACAACAACCAATAGTATCCATCAAGATAATAATGTAACCATATCAGAGTCTCAGTTGCAGATCTGAGCCCATAGACTGTAGATCTGGAATCTGCTTCAGTCTTCAAAAACCAATCATCATCTCAAACACCAATTTCCATGACTTCATCCACTGTATGCGCCTTGTCTTCATACATCCCATGTATGTACGCATCCTAGCCCATTGCAGCCCACGTATATCTTAGAAACTAGGGTTTATGAACCTCCGAAACTTTTTCCATCAATATCTCAGATACGTTGAAACTTTGATGCATTCATGAGATCCCCCATACTCTCTCTCTCTCTCAGAATAGATCTCCAATCATGCTCAAGAGATCCACACAAGATGCTCACCAAACATACACAAGAGATTGCTCCCAAAATGTACATTTCACAAGAGACCCTTGCCTCTTATTTATACTCTTCATCTTCTAGGTCACTTAACCCATTTCTAGGTTACTTAACCTATTTTCCTCATTTTAGGGTTAACCACTTTCCATAATTAGAAAGTTCTCCATTACTTTATCATTTAAATATTCATCCTTGACTTTGTCACCTCACTTTGTCATTTAAATAATCTTCTTTGATTTTGTCACTTCACTTTATTATTTAAATAATCCTTCTTGACTTCATCACTTTACTTTATCATTTAAAAAGGATTTCTTCTTTTCAAGCACTTTGACTTCTTTGACCTTTTGGGGCTTCAAGCCTACATATGAGGGTCCTTCGTCTTCGTAGGGCCATAACTCTCAAACCATGAGGATTTATGTGGCATTCCACATACCACCGGAAATGGCATGACAAGCACTATCCATCTAGGATAGTTTTACTAACAAATTCATTGATATTCATCTCATTATTCCACATATAAGCATGGGTTCTCCAACCATACTTCTATGATAACTCACCCGTAAAGCGTCTTCCCATGAGGGCTTTCACCATAGGGGGGCCACTTTGGAGTTCATCCATTTGTGCACTTTATCAACCATGATAAGACAATAATGATCCAACCATGCATCATATCAATGACAACTCATTGATCCATTGACATCTATCTATTCTCAACAATCAATTAATCATTACTTGACATCAATCAATTACTTGACATCAATCAATCACTTGACATCAATCAATTACTTGACATCAATCAATCACTTGACATCAATCAATCAAACCATTGGCATCAATGACAACATGATCCAACAACATACACTTAAACTAGAAGAGTTGTTGGGGTGACCAACAATAGGAAAATAGTTAATTTTATATCACAATGTGCATTTCAAGAGGGAGCACAAGTAGAGAAACTGATACTTTTACCAATATTCAATTCAATATCTCTTGAAATTTGTTGATAAGTAATCTCAACACATGGAATTATTCTAAGAACATGAATAAAATCTAAGATTGTGAAAAATATTTAAAAGCACACAAAAATACAAATGTGTTAATAATTATAAATCCATTAAAATATCTAAGATACCAAATACTTAGTTCAAAATCTTGTAAACAACAAAGTCAATGTATACAAAGAATATATGAGCCTAATTTGGAATTGGATAAATAATTAATTATGTTTACCAAATACTTATAAATAATTATAAATCTATTAAAATATCTAAGATACCAAATACTTAGTTCAAAATCTTGTAAACAACAAAGTCAATGTATACAAAGAATATATGAGCCTAATTTGGAATTGGATGAATAATCAATTATGTTTAGCTTGTTGTGAAAAAATATATATGCACACACTTTGATACTTCGCAATGCTACTAGATAAGATAATATCTATATATCTTAGAGAATATTGCAAAGTTATAACCGTTAGTGGTTATATATCTCTATAACCAACATCTCTATTCTCACTAATATTTGTAGTTTTGAGGTTTTGGTTACGAACCTACATCCTATTGAAGGGGCATGGGTGTAGATAATCCAACCCATTATGCTCCATTATATGAATTTTTGCAAACAAATTGTATGCCAAGACATTCTCCAAAATGATTTTGGTGTCCATCCCCTTCACTTTGAGAGATATTTAAGTTTATCTCTTTTCTTCACAGACTTCAATGTCTAGGTTGAATTAAATTTAGGATGCCCATATTTATCCTTGCACTCTTTATAGGAGATAGCTTCCATGGTTCACCCATGGTGAAAGAAATG
This sequence comes from Picea engelmannii, assembly GCA_009831015.1. NCBI lineage: Eukaryota > Viridiplantae > Streptophyta > Pinopsida > Pinales > Pinaceae > Picea > Picea engelmannii. The sequence goes on from ML778848.1 coordinate 119,661, forward strand.
TTTTTAGATCCTTCATTGCTTCTTAAGTTTAAAAACATTTCCTTTGAGCATATCTCTCCTTACATACACTCTTCTTAAGTTTAAAAATAATTCTTTTGAGCATCTCTCCTTATAAGTACTCTTGGACATCGACAACCACTTATTCCCTTAAAAAGGTAGATTGGTAAGGTAGATTTAACTTTCCAAGGACATATTGCTTCTTTCATCTATTAACATTTCCATGAGTGTCTACCTCCTTATACATATTCCTTGGACAACCAATTAACTTCTCCCTTCAATATGGAATATTAATAAGACAATCAAGGAAGATATATATTCATCTAATTATATAATATTAGGCTCCAGTTGGTTAATTGAGAGTTGGATCCCATCAATGGTGGGTTGAAAGTAATGACAACATCCAATGTATGTATAAGATTCACCAACATTGTTCCCTATATAAGGTTGAGATAGAAAAAAACTTAATTTTCAAAGGCCCATCTTCTATGTTAATAAAGTCCCATACTATATTCTTTTATGACCAAATGTTCTCAACTCTTTATTTTTAAGAAACAATAACTCTTAGATAAAAGGCATTGTGACACTTCTTCACATCCACATTTACAACCACTGATTTAATTGCATTTTTTTTTTGTGATGTACCTTTACAAGTGGAGGTATTAATCACCTATTAGATAGTCCTCTAATTTAAAATATATAATATATGAAAATTAATCCCTTCACTATTTTTTTTCCTCTACTAAAGACTCGTAAATCTTTATATTAAAAAAATAAAAAATAATACTAGCCTTCCCAAGATAATCCAACGTGACTCTTTTAACCCTTTCTACTTCCCATAAAATTAGCATATCACAATGACCAAGAATGGTCTTTGCTATTTTCCTAAAATTTTAGTGCAAATTAGTTTTTTGGTTGGGTTCATCGTTTCTTATTGTTTTCAGATTTCTGTGGATTCTCCAGCAAATGATTTTGAAATTCATCGTTTCTTCTTCTACAGGAATAATTTATACTTAGTCTAACATTTATTTCTTAATGGAAATGGAATTRTGAATTACATAGACCTATTTTGGTGAGTGGTAAAMATTAATATAATTTATTTCTATCTAATCATCTCTTTCACATAAATTTATTGTGGTGGAAAGGAATTCTTTGAGTACACATTCAATATTCGTCTTCACTTTTAAATATTTTATAAAAAAAAAAACTATTTTTCTCTATGTCTATTTCATCTTTCATGACAATGTTCTACTTGTCATATTTTATATCTTGTGTAGTGTGTTGGTTATCTACTATAAGATTGATGCTAAGATCACATGTAGAATTAGAATCATGTAGAAAAAGATCTTRTATAAGAGGTRGTAAGAAAAAAAAATAGATGTAGAAACCTGAACTCATTTCTCCCTTTCAAAACCACTTTAGTTTTTCAATCCATATTATCAAATGTATAGTATGTTTTATGGTCCTGAGATAAACTACCTATAACTGATATCATGGAAAAAATATTTCGATTTTCAATACTATTCACATCATATTATGATTTATCCATTCAAAGCCTAGAATATGAACATACAGTTGGGATGACCAACACAAAGGATCATGAATCTGCTATAACAACACAACCCCTAGCACAGTAACCTAAAAAGCAAGAGTTCCACTATTACTTGAGTTCCATAGCTTGGAATAAAGAAGTAAATTAACTCACTGCAATCCACATCCGTTTGCTTTTGTTTTACTATCAATATGTATGTTTCCCATGTTGAATTGCAAAATACATGACAACCAACTCATAAACAAAATTATCAAGTCCAAATTCCAATTTTCACATTAAGTGCATGATGCTTGTCAAGATATACCTACCAATAACCTTGATGTGTAACATGAAAAAAAGTGTGTTCACCTTTAACGTTTTTTCTATCAACATATCCAAACACAAAATTTTCTCCTTTCTTCTCATCTACCTTTCTATTAAACCAAAAAGAAAACAATTTTTTTGACAATTCCCTGATTTACCATGTTATACATGTTCTTAAGAACAAAATCAAGCATGAGAGTCAACAATGTCACTTATAAAACAAGAGTGGAAATGACATATATTTCATTGATTTCATCTAGAAAATATAATTTGCACAAGTCAAACTACAAACGTTTTAGAAGAGTTTCTAAACAAAGAAGAAACTACCAAATTTCAAATCCAAAGAAAGCAATGCATTTGAAGTAGTTTCTAGTGTTAGGCGTTTTGTTTGATATTTATAGCAAGGTGTGTTAGGTTAGGTACAATAAATATTTTTTTTTATGATGGATTGATGTAATATGTTCATTATAGGAAATAAATATATGTCCAAAGATGATGACTATGTCTTTAGAGGAGATGACAGTCATAACCAAATTGGCCATCTAAATAATTAGTTGATTGGTAATTTGATATGTTAATGATGATTATTTGAATAGGTTAAGGCATATTGATATTTCCATCATACCTCTTCATCCAATAGTTAGGTCTCTAATAAGTAATATTATAATTTATTGTTTTATAATTATTTATAGGCATCATATTTATGCCCTATTTAGGCATGTTGCAGGCTATACCTTCTTGGGATGATTTGTAGAGAATGGAGCTGATGTTTCTTCTTACTAATAAAATTTTGACACTAGGGAAATAATTAGGGTACCCAATTGAAAATGTTACTTGTGTTAACTTCCCAAATTTCCATTGAGTAATATTGTTTAATAGTTGTCGTAGGTTACTATATCCACTTGTAACATAGCCATTTTTTTATCAGTTTCCTTTCCTTAGGAAGATTATATATGAGTTCTAACCATTCACAAGAAGAGTGGTTAGAATGCATGGTTTATTAATCAAGTTTATAAAATGGTAATCCCAATATTATTACAGTTGTATGATTTAAACTATCATATTGGATTCATTTAAGATGTATTTATGGTAAGTAGATTCACGACTTCTATTGGACCAAGTTAACTATATCTTAATCTCTTAAAGGGATATCCTTAGTAAGGACATATGTTTGCAAAGTTTTTGGTAGATGGTTCTTGCTCCATGTTACAAAAAAAATTGTTTTCAATGCATAACATGATGGATTGTTGAGGTGCCTTTTTCAATGTTGTGTTGATGTGTTTCTTCCATTGATCACAATAATATTAACTTCTTATTTGTCAAGAGTGACTTCTCCAAGACTTTATATTGGTGTGATTTTTATTTTTGTTTCATTATTGTCCTTAAATATCCAAACATTCAATGTGTTTTCTTTCAATGCCATTATCTTATAAATTAGTTAAGCAATATTTTGTAGGTAAGTAATATAGCTCACTCAAGCCAACCCATTTTCTCTCATATATTCACCAATCTACTCTCTACAAATCACTTCAAGCCTCTGATCAAGTGATCAAACAACCACTAAAAATCACTTCAAGCTTCTGATCCAGTGATCAAACAACCATGACACTCTCTTCCACTACCCTACACAACACAAGGAAGATATTTCATTTCTCTATCCAATATTCCCTCAATGATATTATTCCCTCCACTGCTCTTTGGTGTAGGTAGAGAGAATCCACTCTTCCAAATGTGTTATAGGAATATCCTACAAAAAAACACTTCTTAAAATTTACCAACGAGCAACAAATACATAGTGCCTGAAGATTTCCTAACTTTCCTAGCATCTATGCTCTCCTATTGTTTTTTATCTCACATGCAAGGTTTGCAAATTACTCTTTCACTACACTGATTTTGGTCAGTGTCTAGATTGAATCTCCTTTGGCAATGGAGAACACAATATAAACAACATAGAGCATAATCACAAGGATGATAAAATGGATGAATGAAAATAAGAGAGTTGATGTAACAAGGATAAAATTTAATTGTGATAAGAGAGTGAATTACTTCCACTCTTCCATGTGATGATTGTACTCACTGCATGCTTCAATAAATACATGATAAAAATTCCCCACAAACCTCTTACATGCATTAAATGTTTGAGTTTATAAGTCAATGGAGGTTAATAGATTCATTTAAGGAACATGATGGAAAACAAAAGAGATCTAAGATTGACACTTGGAAATAGAGGATCACTTTTCCATAGGCCCCATTTCCTCTTTACCTTAGATGAAATTATAACCTCTCTCATAATATATATAGCCATATTAGGTCATTATATATTAGATTCCAACACTAATATTTAAATAACTTGAGTTCACTATGACAAGCCTACCATACATTCCATAGAAGTATGTTTTCATCATATACATGCCTAGCAATTCACCACTCGAGCCTTAGCCTTGAGCTCCCACTAGATATTCATACTAGAATATTGTTGACGGGTGTAAATGACACACCGTCAACTGGAAGGTCAAATCTGGACCGGGGTTTTCTAAATAACCCAAGTCGTTTGGAATGAAATGACCCAACATGTTTAATGGCTCTGTTGGCCAACTAAAATCCTAAAAATAATAAAAGAAATGAAACTAATCTAAAATATATGATACTAAGAATATAAGTTTACTAATTACAAATGCTCCAATGAAACATGAATATGTACAAATGATTATGAATAGTTTGTATACAGCTTGCAAGATTTACTTGTCATCTTGCGAAATGGATGTTCTTAAAAGTGTTTATAAAGAGATAAAGAAAGCACATACATTTTTCTGTTTTCTTTTGAATATTTAAAGCTCTAAAACTAAAGAATAATAAGCAAATATAATTGAAATAAGAATACAGAAAAAATCAAAAGCTAATTCATGCTATCCTTGTTTCAATAATAAATAATTTAAATAAATAATCAACAAACATCTTGTAACTAATTGATTAAACTCAGTTTATCTTCCTATGTAATTAGAGCTCCTAATTGTCCTGCATGTGAGGGAAACCTGTAACAGGACAATGCTACTATCTCCAGAATGAATTCAAGAAAAACGTTTACTGTGTCAGAGAGAGAACATGACATCAGATCTCTTATTTATAAAATTCAAATCTAAGCTTTCCTGTTTCTTACTCTTACGATTTTTCTTGATAGTGGGTTTGTCACTAAAGCCCTGATTCGGCTCAATAGCAGGGGTAGGAAAGATCCTTTCTTTCAACACATACAATACCTGTTCCAACGATTTTTTGGGTGTAAAAATACATCGTGATATTTTACCCATGGGGGTTTGCAAAGAAACAGAAATTGGTTCATTAAATTCACATTCATTATGTGAATCAATATCTTGACTCTGGGTCATGGGATTATTAGAGATGGGGTTTACATTTATAGGTGATGGCACTATGCATTTGATTTGGGAAAAATTGTTCCGACTCAGGAAACTTTCCCAAGTGTCGCCAATTTGAGACAGGTGTGATACCAACAAAATCCTTATAAGCCCGTGATGAAAGAGGCTTGACAGAGGGTTCAAGACTTGTTTCTTATAATGTTTCGACATATTGTACAAAATCATCAACAAATAGAACGACATGTTCATTTTAAACCCTAGGAACAACATTAACAGTTGGATGTGGTATAAAAATACCAAACCATACCTGCCCTCGCACGTTATAAACTGTTTCAAAATAAAAATAAGGTCATGCCATATGGGTTTCAGGAGGGTAATGGGAATACCTTTAGGGAAGTAGGTAGATTTGCGAGAGACCATGAACAAGCTCCATGGAGCGTCCTCCATTTTAGCATTATTGAACCATTTATCACCTTCCCGTGGCAGTGTTTTCACCAGAGATACAGAGTCCTCTATGACCTCCAATTGTACATCCCTGACCTTGGCTCTAAACTTGTAAAATGTTTGGGAAAAGGCTTGTGCGACTGCAAGGTTGTAACTTTCAAATTTCTGAATGAAGACATCCCAGGCATGAGCCTGCAAATCATTTATGGCATCGTCGCGGGCATGAAGGGACCGACATCCATTAGGTTCGATTCGAACCATGGGGGCCATGGTCACTGTCAAATAGACATAGTAGGTATGACGGGAGGGAGGCTTCGACTTCCAATAAATGAGTAGCAAGGAGAGGTCTGTAAAAACCACAATGGCCTGATACCTACAAAATTTGGAGACTATCATGCTTGATAACTTAAGTTTGGAGAGACAGAAAACTAGGGGGCACGCAGACCTATGAGCCATTACACATAATGAAGAGAAAACCCTTAACCACTATCAAATGCCAATTCAAACAGTGAATGAGGATCATTAAATGTACATGACAGCAGGATGAGGTGTATTTGTGGGTACATCAAACCTATACCAAATGACATGAAAGCGATATGATTGTTGAGATCATGAAGCACATATCAAATGTTAATCCAAGGTTCTACGCGTTCATACATTTCAAAAATTAAAACCAAAAAATCAACCATAGAATCGATTAAGTCATAATACCCATCATACATGAAAATGTGGCAGTGAATTAATCAATGAGTTTATAAAACTTGAAACTTAGAAACATGTGGGTTTTCTCAAGGTGTAGTTTCTTAGGTAAAAGAAAATAAGAAAAACACAAACTACAGAATAATTACCCAAGCGAAGTTTTTTTTTGAATTTCATGCTTGCAGTCATGAAATTTAAACTAAACAAATGGAATCTAAAGAGAAAAACTCATAAAATAAGTTATTCCAATAAATCACCTTGAAACCAAAAGACATAAACGTTTATAAATGTAAGGAGGTGGCAGCTACAGAAAGATTTTATCTCTTTGTGATGATTTTTAATTGTGATAAAATTCGACAGAATGGGTGGCTGCCAAGAATGGTGGCACGTTGGCCGAAGCAGTTATCTCTACATCACCAGAAAATTTATGTCAGGGGCACAAATGAAATAAAATTTTAGAAACAGTTAATGACATATCAAGCATTCCAATCATAACTCAGAAAATATCACATTTTTAGCATTGGATGTATTTATGTCCGAAAATGTAATCCGGTATATTATTTAGATCACAGGTGTAGCAATGTTTATATAGATGACTTCAATATCGTTGACAGGGCCACTGTTGCCAACAGGGGTCCATAGCCTCGGCAGGGATGTCATTTAACCCACTCTAGTACCACTGCCATGTCCAAGAGTCATCCATTCATGATAAAAACATCTTCATACTTGATCAAATCAAAAGACATACCCGAGGATCTTCTTAAACTCGGCATTGCTTTGTTGCCAACATGCATGTTCAGTACTCTGACGAAGTTGCCTTGGTATCATGCATGCATTTACCTCCTACCAGTAGACCTGTTTAGTGTCCCATGGATTTACAAACATTTCCCACACCTTACAGTGCTTCCAACTCTCTAGAATTTGTTTATAATTTCCATAACTTCATGATATTCAAGAGAGCGGGGTGATACTAAAAATCTCACAATTTGGTAATGAAAAGTTTAATCATTTACAAACTATTTTTTTGTTTGGATGACTTTCATCATGATTTGGACAGTTAGTTTTATGTTAATAAACCATCTCTACGATGGGAAATCACAATTGAGTTGTCTTCATTAAGAAAGGGATGACGTTAGAAGTTTATTAAGGATAATCACATCTTCCTGTGATTTTAATGAGAAACCAGAAACCATGATTGCACTGAAACTTCCCTCTATTGATCTGATTTTAGCATTAATGGTTCAAGTGCTTGAAAAGTTACCAACTGTTGCTAATGAATAAGAGTTTTGATTCCCTTCAACAAATGAATGGTGATCCAGACATAATCATTTTTAGAAAACAAATCAAAATTAAGAAAAATGAAAAGAACCAAAATCAAAAACAGAAAATAAAATTAAAAATATATACAAGAGGGTGGATCATCAATCATCAAGAGAAATATCTTTTGAGAGCCTGGCCATTCACTGGGAAAGTGTCTGGTTGTCCCTCCAAATTATGCAGACAAAAAGAGCTAGGACCCAATTTTTCAGAAATTACAAATGGTCCCAACCTTAGGATTTGGAACTTGGTTTGTTACCCCTTACCCTTGTGGGATTTGTCCCACTTGAGAACCAAATCCCCAACATCAAAATTCCTATCAGAAGATGAATTTTCATCGAACCAGCTCTTCAAAATTTGTTGGTGTTGGTCCAGTTTTTGTTTAGCTTGTGTTCTCACCTCTTCTAGTTTTAATAAGTCATTTATCTGGTTTTCTAGAGGACACTCTTCTTCTTGAACTTTCTACGATAATTGAAAAGAAATAAGTAAGACATGCGGAGGGAGGATGGCTTCTCTTCCATAGATGAGGAAGAATGGGGAATTACCAACGAAATATTTTGGAGTTACCCTATCAGCCCAAAGTGCATTATACAGTGCATTGTGCCAATTCTTGTGGTTTTCTGAAACTGTCCTTTTACTAATCTTGATTAAATTATTATTTGTCGATTCTGCTAGGTTGTTCCCTTGAGGCTAGTAGCTGGTAGAATATTTCAGTTTAATCCCCTTTTCTAGAGTGAAAACATTCATATCAAGGGACGAAAAATAAGAGGTGCTATCAAAAACCAGACATTCGGGAATCCTGAATTGAGTAATGATGTGGGAGTTCAAAAACGACACTACCTGATTAGTGTTGACCACTTTTAAAGGTAAAGTTGCATACCATCTTGTAAAATATTATGTATTTGTGAGGATTTACTTGTGTTTTTGCGAGGAGGGTGGATTGATTGGTCCAATTATGTCTAGGCCCCATTGCTGAAAAGGTGCATCTACAGTAACAGGTTGCATAGGAAAAGTTTCCTTTTTCACCTTTCCTACAACCTTTTGGTAGATTACACATTTGTGGGACAACATATGGGCATATTTAAAAAAGGTAGGCCAATATTGTCCATCCCTTAGAACTTTGTGGGCAGTGGTATCTCCACCAAAGTGACCATCGACATCACCAGTATGAAGTTCAGACATCAATTTTTCGGACTCCTCCTTTTCTAAACAATGTAGAAAAACACCATCAAACTTCTTTCGAAATAATATATCATTGATTAACTGGAAAGATGCATATTTAAGCCTAAGTACTCTTCTATTTTTAGGATCGATATTGTGGGGAGCAGATCCATGCGTTAAATAAAATCTAATGTTCTCATACCAAGAATTGGGAGTAGTTTGTGCACAACTAATTTGTTTTTCGTTATGTTGATTTGTAGTTGATGTGTTTATTTGACTTTCTTGTTCCTCAACTGAATCAGCCACTAGTTTACACATGCCTTGACCTCTAACAATTTGAGCAGGTGTTATTTCAAGGTCATATTCCTATAGTGATGTCATCCAATTTTCCCTTTTCTCACCCAACTCTTTTTGTACTAACAAGTTTCTTACAGTGGGGTAAGGAACAACAAATTTGGTTCTATATTTTAATAGGTAAGACCAGAAGTGTTTCACTGCTTTAAAAAAAACATATGCTTGTTGATCCACTGTTGGTTAATTAAGTTCTTCTCCTTTAAAATAAGAGCTCATGAAGCCAATGGGTATCTCATTGATTTCATCATTTTTCTATGTAAGCACAGCAGCATAGGATCTGTCAAATGCGAAAGTGTAAAGAGTGAAATCCTAAGAAAAATCAGGACTCATCGGGGAAGGGGCTTATATTATTGATTTTCTAATCGAATCGAAAGCCTGACTTTCTTGAGGTCCCCATCGGTATAAAACATCCTTTTTAATTAGATTTTGTAATGGTCTTACCATTTCTGAGAAACTCAGTACAAATCTTCTGAAAAAATTAATCTTACCAAAAAAGGACTGCATGACCTTTTTGGAAGAAGGAGGGGGGAAGTTTAGCAATGGCTTGGGTTCTTTTGGGGCCAATAATCATTCCATCCTTAGATACTATGAACCCAAGCAGTTTTCCCTTCTCCACTGCAAAGATCGATTTCTTAGGATTGAGTGATATGTCGAAATTGCGACATCGTTTCAAGACAAATCTAAGGTGGGAAAAATGATATTTCTTGTTTTTATAAAAGACAGTGACATCATCAAGATAGACCACAACTAACTGGTTAAGGAGGCCACGGAAAGAAATATACATTTCTCTTTGGAAAGTGGCACCGGCATTTATCAATCCAAAAGTCATTTTCATGTAGGCGTAAGTGCCCCATGGGGTACGAAAGGTGGTTTTAAGCTGGTCCAAATGAGACATAAGGACCTGGTTGTATCCCGAAAAACCATCTAACAAAGATAGTATTTCGGAACCAGACACCTGTTGTAGAATTTGCTCCATTGGGGGAACAGGGTAGTTTTCTTTATCAGACGCTTAGTTTAGGTTTCAAAAATTGACACAAAGTCGAATTTCACCACTTTTCTTCCTTACAAGGACTAAATTAGACACCCATTGGGTATGCGTAACTGGAAAAATTATATTTGCAGTTATTAATTTATTCAGTTCCTTTTTAACAGTAGTTTCATGTTATCGCACAGTTTGTAGGAAAGGTTTAGGTAGCTTGAGTCAAGGCTTCAAACTAGCGTAACAGGAGCTTCCCCACCCATTGTCACCTCGATGGGGAACTCTTTCTATTTAGGGTGGCTAATCCCAAGGGAGACGTCCCTAGTAATCTGGGGTTTTGAAGGAGAAGGACCAAGGTTTAAGGCTTCAAAGGTTAAGGACAAGCTTCCCTTCACAGATTACTGCCAAATGATAGTCAAAAAAAAGAAGAGGATATTCCACTGGATGGCACCTGCTTGCGAGACAAGGCAAATGAAACTAAAAGAGTGTGTTGCAGTGGTTAGTACTTCACAATATCAATGACTATCTTGTATATATATGATCATTAATGAAAGTAATTATTGACGAAGTCAATGATTGCAATAAAAGCTTATATTCTATGTCACTTCTTCAATAAATACACAAGAGATGCTGGCATTCAATGTGTAAAATCAAATCTTTGTATTATCACAATGCAATAAACATCACAAATCTGCTCATATAAATATTGTTGTTGTGTCACTATTGCAGATTTAGGGTGACGTCAGCCCTAGTATTAGGTCAAAATTGAAGACAATGAGAAGAACGTTTTGTCAAACAAGCTTATGAATGTAATCAACAACTCAAGGTCTATCAAATAGATGACAATGTCAAAACGTTT
>ML778848.1:149166-163552 GCA_009831015.1 Picea engelmannii
ATACAAGAGAGAATATTTCTTTGTCCTGTCATGTGCTTGGATGCACCACTATCAATGAGCCAAGTGTCCTCTCCAGGTGTTACAGATCCTGAGAGGGCTGAGATCAACACATGGTCTTTGATCTCCTCTCTTATCATCTTTGCAGGTGGATCTTCATCTTCAACTACATAGGCATGGAGCCTCTTTTGTTTTCTCTTGTATTCTTCTTGTCTGGCTGGACAAAACTTCACAATGTGTCCCATCTTGTCACAATGATAGCATTGTACATATGAGTAGTCTCTTTCCTTTCATTGTCCTTTCTTCTAAAATCTCCTTGGATGAGATTATTTATGATTGAATTTATTTGATTGTTGAGGCTCTTTATGAGTCTCCTTTTGGAAGTAGGGTTTCTTCCTTCCTCCTTTGGTGTGAGTGGCTAGGGCTTGATCATCATCCTTAGCTAGTAACTCTTCCCGATTCGCTACTCTTGTTTCTTCTTGGATGCATTCTTCCCATAGATTGTCAAACTTAAGTTTCTCCTTTCTGGCACATATTATCTGGATGAAAGCATCCCAAGGTCTTGTGATACCATTTAGGGCCATCAATATGAGTTCGTCTTCGTCTATGGTATCTCCAATAGCTTCTAGTTGTTCTTTGAATTCTGAGATTCTGGAGAAATATTCTTGAATCATTTCTCCTTTCTGCATCCTTGTATTCTTCAGTTGAGTTCTAAGATTCATCTTCTGGTTTATGTTCTTTCCTTCATATAGTCTGGTCAAGGCATCAAAAATTTCTTTTGGGGTCTTCTTAGATGACACATAAGGGATCAGATGGTCTTTGATTGAATCTACAATGATTCTTTTGGCCCTTATTGTGTCCTTTTGATGCTTTGCCTTTTCTGCAGCGTCTTCGGGTTCTAGTAATTCTTCCTTGACGAATCTTGCTAGGTCATTCTCTTCAAGAATGAGGACAATCCTATACTTCTAGGCATGGAATTTTTCCACTCCTTCTAATTTGTCAACAAGCTTAATGCTCCCTGACATCTTTACTTGGAGCTAGGAATATGACCAAAAAATGAAAGTGCTCAAAATAAAAAACTGAACTTACCAGGAGATGTGCTTGGCTGAGGCGAGCTGCTTGGTGTGTTTAGATCTGAGAAAATCCAACTTTTTCCCCTTCAAATATGATCTGCGGATTTTTGGACTGGTGCTTCTGGTACCTCGGATACTTCTGGTACTGGTTTTCTAGTACTTCTGGTACTTTGTGAAACTAGGGTTTCACTTTCCGGGAGATCCAACCACTGAAAAGGTGCGTTGATGATTCCAAATTGATCCTTAGGGCAGGGCGCAACTTTCTAGATAGTTTTAGGGCTGAAAAGCTTCACTTTTGAAAAACCCTAATTTGCAAGTACTACAACAGTGACGTTTTTTCTCTTGCGAAAGATGCTTCCTTCAGCTTGGCTCTGATACTATGTTAATGTTTAATCCATTATTATAGATGTTTTCATTTCATTAGATAACAATAGCATAATCCAAGATCACTGAGAAATACACAATCATAAGAGACGCAACATTTATCCTGGGAAACCCTCTAGGGGAAGAAAACCCAGCAAAACTTCCTTAATATAGATAGCCAATACAATGCCAAGAGATCTCTTATGCTAATACAGAAAGTCATCTTCTAGATATGCATCACTCTCTCTCTCCTTTGCCGATAACAGATCAGAACTTGTCTCCTAAACTGAGCAAGTGAGTTGTGTCTAAGTGAGGTGCTAGCCTCCTTTATTTATACAAGTCTGGCACGTGTGAAGTGTCTCTTCACTGGCAGGGCTGACTTCTCGAACTGGGTGGGTAAACCCACCTTTATTATATTTCTGGGTCTCTTTATTAACTGTTGGGGCCGACTTCTTATTCTGCCTATTACAATTGTCTTTTGACCAATCCGCAAAAGGGGATTTGGTCCTTCTACAATAACCGACATGATCAATCCACAATGGGGATTGATCCTATGAATAATATATCAATAATAATAAGAATACTCTTTGCAGTTACATTATTTCAACATTGACAGGGGGTTCAAGCCTCGTTTCTTATAACATTTCGACATCTTATACAAACTCATCAACAAATAGAATGACATGTTCAATTTAAACCCTAGGAACAACATTAACAGTCGAATGTGGTATAAAAATACCAAACCATACATGCCCTCACATATTATAAACTGTTTCAAAATCAAAATAAGGGTGTGCCATATGGGTTTCAAGAGGGTAATGGGAATACCTTTAGGGAATCAAGTAGATTTGCGAGAGACCATGAACAAGCTCCATGGAATGTCCTCTAGTTTAGCATTCTTGAACCATTTCTCACCTTCCCGTGGCAGTGTTTTCACCCGGGCTATAGAGTTCTCTGTGACCTCCAATTGCACATCCCTAACCTTGGCTCTAAACCCGTCAAACGTTTGGGCAAAGGCCAGTGCGACTGCAAGGTTGTAAACTTCAAATTTTCGGATGAAGGCATCCCATTCGTGAGCCTGCAAATAATTTATGGCATCGTCGTGGGCAAGAAGGGCCTAAAAACCATTAGGTTCGATTCGACCCACATGGGCCATGGTCACTGTCAAATAGACACAGTAGGTATGATGGGAGGGAGGCTTCAACTTCCAATAAACGAGTAGTAAGGAGAGGTGTGTGAAAACCACAATGGACCGATACCTATGAAGTTTGGAGACTGTCATGCTTGATAACTTAAGTTTGGAGAGACAGAAAACCAGGGGGCGCGTAGACCTATGAGCCATTACACATAATGAGGAGAAAACCCTTAACCACTATCAAATGCCAATTCAAACAATGAATGAGGATCATTAGATGTACAGGACAACAGGATGAGGTGTATTCATGGGTAAATCAGACCTGTACCAAGCGACATGATTGTTGAGAGCATGAAGCACATATCAAATGTTAATCGAAGGTTTTGCGTGTTCATACATTTCAAAAATTAAAACCAAACAATCAACCATAGAACCGATTAAGTCATAATACCCATAATACATGAAAATGTGGCAGTGAATTAATCAATGAGTTTATAAAACTTGAAACTTAGCAACATATGGGTTTTCTCAAGGTGTAGTTTCTTTGGTAAAAGAAAATAAGAAAAAAACAAACTGCAGAATAATTACCCAAGCAAAGTTTTTGTTTGAATTTCATGCTTGCAGTCATGAAATTTAAACTAAACAAACAAAATCTAAAGAGAAAAACTCATAAAATAAGTTATCCCAATAAATCGCCTTGAAACCAAAAGACATAAACATTTATAAATGTAAGGAGGTGGTAGCTACAAAAATATTTTATCTCTTTGTGATGATTTTTAATTGTGATATAATTCGACAAAATGGATGGCTAACAACAAATATTTACATCATTTTTATATAGAGTCATTTGTTTGAGGTTAAAAGACCGACTCTCATCTTTATAATCACACATTTATAATTTACATATAATTTCAAAGGTCAAGTCAAAACTCAAGTATTACACTTTCTCTTATTCTTTGTCGGTTTTTTTTATCAATCCTTTTCTACGATCTCAAAAATTAAGTTTATCTATTACGTTGGTTGTCATCATGTATGCACCTCTTTATTTATCCATTTTTATATTTCTCTGTGCTGCTATAGACAAATTTTATAAGATATTTCATAAACATCATTTAATTTATCGAAATAAACTTCTTTGAAAAAGGAATAATTAATAAAGGAACAATAAATAGGGGTTGAATTTATAGATAGAATGTAATGAAGAAGTCAATGACGGGTCAACTGCATCCAAATGATTCGAAAATTAATGTGCATGACCAAATTGATGCATACAAAAAAATCTTTTATAAAGAAATGTGTAAAAAGTGAATAGAAAATGTAAAAATAAAGAGATAAGATTGGGACAAAGGAAAAATGGAGTCATAATGAAAATGGTAAACTGTTGGACATAAATGACAAAGGATAACCAGTAAAAAAAATCAATAACTTCACTTGAAAAATAAATGTGTTTTACCTATCAAAAGTGGATGATACTCATACACTGAAGGTGTTTAAGCTAAAAAAAAAAAAAAAAAAAGGTATGAGTTGATATATAAACAATGATTATTTTAGGTGTATCAATATTAACATGACATCTATTCATCTAATAATTCCTATCAAGTAATAGTTAACTTCTTCATTATTATCATATTGTATTGTTCCTATTAAGTAATAGCTAACTTCCTCATTATTATCATATTGTTCCCTATTTAAAAATGTTATGATTAAAATGGAGCTTTTCGCAGTGTTTTCATATTGTTCATATTTTTTTTAGTATATGATTGAACATTTTTTTGTGCTAATTTTTATCGAGTGACCATAATCTTTTCTGATTTTCTACTAAATGAATTTTTATGCCAATGAGTATTGAGTGAACACTACTATTGTGAATAAGAGATAAAATGCATTGCCACAAAAAATTATTTAATCATAAATAAAAATACAAATAAAAGACTCAAAAATATTATGATTAATTTCTTATAATCTACTAAAATCTAAAAATAAAATTAAAAAATAGTATATGTCCATGTAAAAGAGATAAAGATGGGAAATCACTATACCAACAAAAAATTTTGAACGACAATTTGTTGAAATCATAGGCCCAAAATACCATCAAACTTAGCAGCTAATGTTGTACTTGGTACTTGGGTAGTTTCAGTGAAAACTTGCAACATAATGAGATTGTAAGCATCTATGAAATTAAAACATTAGATATGTCTCAACAAAGTGTTGTGAATGGATTAGAAATTAATGGAAGCTTTAGGAAACACTACTAACCTGAGTTTTAACAATCATATTCTCAATTTTCACATGATCTTGACTCAAGTAACCATACATTGATCTAGATCCATATTGAATTTCACATGATTTTCCTATACAAAGAAATAACAATGGAGTCATTATTTCAATACCTTCATTACAACAGTGAAATATGAATCTTTTATGTGATAATACTTAACAAAAATGGAAAACATTTCTATAATTATTATATCCTTAGAGTGCTCCAATCATGTTCCATGAATAGAATTCCATTTTTCAATGTATGTCAATATCCTCACTAAATTTAATAAATTGAGCATGAATGCAGCCTTCTCTCTTTAATTACATATCTATTGTTATAGTTGTGATTAACATACACTGTTACGAACCAACACCTTGAGAATGATAAAAACAAATCAATGAATATAGTCCACTTCAAGGGGAAACCTCCGTTTACAATATATCCAATTCATAAGACAAGATACGATGATCCTAAGACTAGGTATCCTTGGTATATATATAGGACACAAAGGGTACATTTATAATGAAAGGGTGTAACGAAGGGTTCTAACCTACATATAAATATAAAACCATAAATGTAATAATTCAATATCTATGTCTTAATAAGAGGTTTTATACCTAACATGGGGCGTTGTATATGGTTTAACATGCCCCTCACCTTAAAACAAGTTTTTTCCTCAACACTTGACTAACCAAAAGTGTTTTTGCATGAAGAAATCATATTTCCATGCCACCTCTTCCATTAGTAGGTTCTTCCATTTATTGAGGAACTCAGTAATTACTCGATTTCTCAGCTACTTAATCATTGTTTCAAGGATTGTTTCCAGTTCTATTAGGATTTTCCCTTCTTCATTAATCTATGGTAAAATAGTTTGGACTAGGATCTTGTTGTCAATTACCTTATTTAAGAAATAAACATGGAAGACAAGTTGTATGCATGAATATGGAGTCAACTCCAATTTGTAATCCATACTTCCAATCCTTTTCAAAAACTTACAGGGGCATAATATTTGGGTGCTAATTTATTTTCCTTATTTTATTGTTTGAAATACATATGTTTGTATGGTTGTATCCTCATAAATACTCAATCCCCCACTTCAAATTCCCTTTCACGGTGATGTTTATTGGCTTGTTGTTTCATCACGTTTTGTGCCATAACCAAGTTGTCCTTCAGTAGTTTGAGAACCTCTTGTTGGTGCCCTATGTGGTTCTCCACTACTTGAACATTTTCGATCCCTTTCAAGGGTGATGTGATAGATGGAGAATTATATCCATAAAGTGATAGAAATGGGATTATTTTTTTATGAATTATGGAAGAATGTGTTGTACCACCATTCCACCAAGGCCAACCACTTGACCCATTGTGTTTCTTTATCAGATGCAAAGAAAAACATATATCCTTCTATACATGTATTCACAATATTAGTTTTCCCATCAGATTGAGGATGATAAGGTGAGCTGTGAGAAAATTGAGTACCCAAATAAGAAAATAATTCAGTCCAAAAATTTCCAGTGAAAATTGAATCTCTATCACTTACAATAATATTGGGGACTCCATGTAGCTTTTGAATTGCTTCCATGAATTCTATGGCTATTGTACTTCCTTTAAAAGGATGAGAAAGAGAGAAAAAATGGACATACTTTGTCAATAAATCCATTACTACCATGATGACAACATTTCCTTCAAATTTGGGTAAACCTATAATAAAATCCATTGAAACCTCTTCTCAAGGTTGACTTGGTATAGCTAATGGTTGTAGGAGACCTAGAATATTGATTGTCTCTCCCTTATTTTGTTCATAGAGCACACATTCAAACATAAAAATTTAAACATCAGTTTTAAGACCTTTCCAAAACAAATCATTCTTGATCCTATGGTATGTTTTCAAGAATCCTGAATTTCCTCCTATAGTAGAAGTGTGCAATTCTAGAAGGATCTTTTGTTTGAGTTGGGAATTCTTACATAAATATAGGTGATCATGATACCATAGAAATTCATTATTCCATACAAAATTATCTAATGAATTGGGGTCTTCTTGTAGTTGTTGAATGACCTCCTCTTTATCTTTCCTCCATTCTATCCTTGCTTCTTCAACCTAATGAGATTATGGAATAGAAATAGCACATAGTGGACCTTCTGTTTCTTCTTATTTCCTTGAAAGGGCATCTGCCAAAACATTATGTCTTCCTTTTTTGTAGATAATTTCAAAGTCATAACCTAGCATATTTGTAACTCATTTTTGTTTCTCTTCTGAAGATAATCATTTCCTGAATAAGTACTTCAAAATATCATGATATTTTTTTACTTTGAAGTGTATTAATATTAGGTAAGGGTGTCATTTCTTAACTACATGTAGTATGGACAAGATTTATTCTTCATAAATGGGTTTGATTAAGATTTTTCCTTTAATTTGGATACTTTCAAAGGAAAAATCCTTCCTTCTTATGTTAAAATTACACCAATACCATGGCCTAAGGCATCATACTCCACAATAAGTGTTTTTGTGAACTCAAGTGTGGTCGGGACACAAGTTCTACACATAGCATCCTTAAGTTTTCAAAATATTTGGTTGTTGCTTGAGTCCAAGAAAATGCTTCCTTATTTAATAATGATATTAGAGGTGTTTATATTTGACCATAGTTCTTGAAAAACTTTAGCTAATAGCTTTTAAATACTAATAATCCTCTAAGTTTCTTCAAGGTTTTGGGAATTGGCCATTCTCTCGTAGATTTAATTTTGTTAGTGTCCACTTTTACACCTTTATGAGATACAATATGAACCATTAACCCAAAAGGAACACTTGAAAGGATTTGCATAATTTTTTTTTTCTTCCAATAGTTGTAATACTTTGTCAACATGTTGTACATACTCTTCCCAAGATTTGATATAGATTAGTATGTCATCAAAAAATACGAACACAATTTTTCTAAGGAAGGGATTGAAAATAGAATTCCACAAGCTTTGAAATGTTGAAGTTGCATTAGTAATTCCAAAAGGAATAACAAAAAACTCATAATGACCTTCATGTGCTCTAAAAGTTGTTTTGGGAATATCGTCCTACCTCATTCTAATTTGATGATGTCTCGAACGAAGATACAACTTAGTAAAGAAAATACTTCAATGAAATTCATTTAATAATTCATCAATGACAAGAATAGGAAACTTTTCTTTGATGATCATTTTGTTGAGCTATCTATAATCTAGACACATTTTCCATCATCCATCCCTTTTTGTAACCATCACCATTGGTGAAGAGAAATAAATGTGGCTACGTTGGATGATGTCGCCCTCTAAAATTTCTTGGATCATACAATCCATCTCACTCTTCTATTCTTATGTATACCTATAAGGCCTAATGTTATGTGGTACACTTTCTGGTTACAAATGAATAACATGATCATGATCTCGAGCAGGTGGAAGAACCTTAGGAATTTCTCCAAATACCTTGGAATGATTGTTGGTACCTATTTGGAGATCCAATGGTCTAGAGGGTATAGATGTTTGAACATATAGTGATAACAATTGTGTGATTACAATATTATGTTCCTTTTTAAGTATTTTTCTCATGATATTAGATATTATCACCTTAGAGGGTTTCCCTTGGATACCTCTAAGCTCAATTTCCTTGCCTTCTAAGTAAAATATCATGAAAAGAACTTGAAAATTAAGGGCCATGGTTCCCAATGATTGTAGCCATTGGATCCATAATACAACATCAACAACATTTAGATGGAAGTGATGGGACTATCCAAAAAATACTCTCCCATATTGAGCTTAATACTATGACACTTCCTAGAAAAATTTATGGTTCCTCCATCTGCAATCATTACTTGAAACTTTGGTGCTAGAAATACAAATCAATCGAGATCTTTTACTAATTTGTAATTGATGAAGTTATGGGTACTACCAGAATCAATAAACATTGTTACCTTCTTCTTTTTTTGTAGCCTTTATCTTGAGGGTTTGTGGAGTACTGATGTCGACCAATGCATGACAAGATATTGTTAGAGTGGTATCTTCTAAATATAGATCTTGTGATGGTTCCGATTATTGTTCTTCTTCCTCTTCATGGTCTATGTAGATTAATATATTCTCACCACATTTATGCCCCTTATTGTACTTGATGTCACAATTGAAACATCGTCCCATTGCTCTTATTTCATCCATTTGTTGAGGTGTAAACCTTGTCAATTGAGGTATGATTATCTTATGAATCCCAAAATAATCTCTTCTTCCTGCATATGCTCGAATGATAATCTTGTGTGTAGCTTTATTCGTGGCTTGAATGTCATGAGAACATTTCATATCTTCCATAATATTTGTAGGTGTTTTTAGGAAAATATCATGTTTAATGTCTTCTTTTAATCCACCTGTGTAATCTTCCAACAAATTTTAATCACTTTTGTCATCCACCCTTGTGGTCAATACTTGAAATTATGAATTATAATATTCAATATCACCTAAGAGCTTGATTCTTGTCAATTGACAAAAGTAGTCATGTTCTCAAACTTTCCCATATTTTGCTTCTAAGTCTCTTGTAAATAAACCCCAATTATAATTATAAGAAGGTGGCTTCATTTTAACTACCCATTGATACCATTGATATGGTTTATTCCCAATGTTCAAAGTTGCTATGTGAATCATTTTCTTATCATCCATAATATTATGTAGTTCAAAATATTTATCTATTTGGTTCACCTAAGTAAATACCTTTGTTCCATAAAACTTCCTTAACTAAACCTTGGGAAGGTTCACTCCTTTTGGAGACAATCAATAAGTAACTCCATTTTTGGACTTAAATCCCCTAGAAAATTCTTATTATTGGAAAGTTAGTCAGCCTGAACACTACCTTTAGTTTCATGATTCCCTTCAGACACCTTATCAATTTTAGGGAACCACATATTTAAGGATTCTATAATATTATGTTCCATATGTTCCAACTTTCATCCATCTTTTGTTCCAAATGTTCAAACTTTCCATCCATGTTTTGTTCCATATTTATTTTCATCTCTTCCTTGTTTTCAGCCATCTTTTTTTTTCATGTCATTCTTATTTTCATCCATATTCTTTTCCATATGTTCCCTATTTTTAGTTATCTTATTTTCCATTAGTTCTATGTGGTGATAAATCTCTTGTATTTCTTCTTGAGTCATGATTGAGCTCTCTAGAGGTTTACTTGGTGATTTTGGATCTTTCTTTGGAGCCATGGAAAAAGTTACCAAGTCCGAAGGACAAGGGAGTGTTAGGTGCTATAGTTCTCTAATATACGTGTGGGGTCCAACAATAGTACTTGGCCCAATATCTCAGAGAATTAACCAAGGAGGCTCAATTGTTCCCTTAGCCATACTATCTAACTACCCAAGTACTAGAGAGTAATCTCCCCAAGTGTTGTTCTTGATGTACTATAGAAACAAAATGGCCGAATATATTATCTAAGGCTGGTTTTAGGTACATGGAAGTGAGCTATACTATATTTCCACAATAAGACATTTACATGTCTTGACGCAGAACGGAAACATAGAACTATGAAGGGAATTCCAAGATCCATTTCTATAAGAGATATTTCATCCTTATAGCTAAAGAGATGTTTCAGGAAAGGATGTCAATTGTATATAGCTCATGTGTAGGGACCAGAGAAGTCTAAAGAGATAAGCCTTGAATATTTTTTGGTATTACAAGAGTTTGAATATTTATCCCAAGAGATACCAGGATTTCCACCAAAAAGGGAGATAGATTTCTCAATTGATTTAATGCCTAGAACTACCCTAGTATCAAATACTCCTTATAGAATGAGTAAAATAGAATTAAAATAATTGCAAATGTAGTTGAAGAAGTTTTGAAGAAGGGGTACATATGCCCAAGTGTTTCACCTTGGGGAGCATTATTACTCTTTATGAAAAATATATATGGAGCATTGAGGCTATGTATTGATTTTAGACAACTGAACAAAGCCACTATGAAGAACAAGTGCCCTCTTCCAAGGATTGATGACATCTTTGACCATATAAGAGGAGAAAATATATTTTCAAAGATAGACTTGAGATTAGGATATCACCAGGAGAGAATCGAGGAAGAAAACATCAATAAGACAAATTTTAGAACCAGGTATGGGCATTATGAATTTGTAGTGTTGCCTTTTGGATTGACCAATGTACCAATTGTGTTTTTGTGCTTGATGAATGGAATATTAAAAAATTATCTAGATAAGTTTGTCATTGTTTTCTTGGATGACATACTTATTTATTCCAAGTCAGAGGAAGAACATGAGCATCACTTGAGGTTAGTGTTGCAAATGCTAAGGGAACATCATATGTATGCCAAGCTAATTAAGTTATATTTTTATTAATACCAAATCCATTATTTGGGGAACATTATTTTAGAGGAAGGTATAGTAGTATATCCAGAGAATATTGAAGACATTATAAGATGGCCTGCACCAAGGAATGTTTCGAAAGTTGGATCTTTCATGGGATTGGTCAGATAATACAAGAGACTTATAGAAGGATTTTTGAAGATCGATCAACCCATCACTTCTTTAAAAAAGAAGGGAATTAAGTTTGAATGGATGACGAGATGAGAATAAATTTTTAATTTGTTGAAATAAATACTTACCAGTGCACTTATATTGAAGATTGTTGACCCAAATGAGAATTTTTTGGTATGTACAGATGCATTCAAAGAATGACTCAGTGGAGTCCTCACTCAAAATGGACACATCATTGGTTATGTATCTAGGAAGCTTAAGGAACATGAGATGAATTATTCCATGCATGATTTAGAGTTTGTTTCCATAGTTCATGCATTGAGGATGTGGAAGAAATTCAAATTAAGAACAAAACACAGTGCTGTGAAATATCTTTTTGAAAAAAATCCTTTAAACTCCAAGAAGAAAAGAGGGAAGAAATTAGAATTGAGAACATACCACAGTGGTCTGAAATATATTTTTGAACAATGAACTTTAAATGCTAGGTAGACAAGATGGATATAATTTTTAAGTGAGTATGACTTTAACATCAATAATATCAAAGGAAAAGAGAATAAATTTGTCGATGCACTTAGAAAAAGAGTACATATCATGAATGATACAACCATTACTATGAATTAGATAGATTTAAGAAACATAATTATAGATGTTGTTGCTACAGATATGCATTATCTACGGGTAAAATAAATCTTGAAACATGAAGGTGTATAACACAGATTTAAGGAATATAGGATGGGGGAAGATGGGACCCTTATGCATAAGAATAGAATTTATGTTCTTGATTCCAAAGAAATCATGAATTTAGTATTGAAGGAAATGCATAACATTCCATATGTTGGACATCCCAGTTAGCATAAAATAATCACAGCATTAATAAGCCAATACTTTTGGCCAGGAATGAAAAAGGATGTGGTTGATTACATTGCCAGATGTATGGAATGTCAAAGAGTGAAATCTAAGCAGACATCCAATAGGTTTACTACAACCATTGCCAATTCTAGAGAGGAAATGGGAAGTGATAATGTAACATACCCAACCACCAGGTTGGGTCATGTTACCTCAAACACTCTTCAAGAACACTCTGAAACTAACTTGTAACATACCCAGTATAACAAATACTGAAACAATTTTGCTCGGATACAGATATGAAATGTACCCATTGATCGTGTACTTTCAAATTCTCCCTCTTCGACTAATTTTGAATTATTGTTCCAATATTTAATTAATCAAGAACATGAATCCAAGCATGCAATTAACCAGAACATGCTAAACCATAAAAAAAAATCTTAACAACATGTCATGCATAGCATTAACAACAAACATGCATAACATAAACACATCATCTCAGAGATAATAATAATACACAACAGAATATAAATATACATAAAACATAGAGAGAAATTTTCATTAATTAAACCATTCACCAATTAGTTGCATACCAAGGATGTTCCTCCCAACCATAGACATTATTTTTATAAATATCAATAGTAGGTCACCCCCAATCCAGGGCTATGAATCCACACGAATAGGTCTTAGGCCGACTCTACACGCAATAGTTATCTAATAGGCTCTCAAGTTTTCTCAATCCCACAACAATCCTAATTTCTATATCTCTTCCCCTTCAACATGAAAAATCCAAAGAAATGAACCCCTTTCTTTACAATGCATACCCTCATGTTGTTCCAATTTCTTTCCAGGGCTCCAATCCTACTGGTCAGGAAATATTAATGCTAGAAACTCCAAGGATTCTCAATTGTGGATAGTTCTTCTAGAACTACCAACAATACCATGCACACAAGAATCCATTCCCTCTTGAAATGATTAGTAATTCCTCCCATCCATATAGCAATGGATCTCTACCTCCATCCATTCATTTCCATTCCCAAACCAAGATCACATTAATGAACAAGAATGAGGAAGATGAGTGATTGAATAATTAACCCCCAAAATGAATGATCAACAAAGAACAAATCCCAAACGACCCACATGTGAGGTTTATATAATTATAAGAACCAAGAACCACATGGCCTCCCCCAAAGAAGCTCATGTAACCATTTCCTCAAGAAAAATGAAGATTAGTGAATAAAATAATAATAAAAGACTTGGCCCCTCCTTCTCTCTCGTGGAATCATAGCCTCATATCCCTCTTGTCCTTGTTCTTCCTATAGCCAACGATGTATTTTATTAATATATTATAAGTATTACATTTCCAAGGCACTCTGACTCCTTTGCAACTTTATTGGCTCACCAACCTAAGTCGTAGTTACGTAATACATTCTACTAGTCATAGGGATCAAAACCGAGGGTGTTACAAATAACCATTGGTTATATTACTAAGTTTCCCTTGATAGCAAGAAAACATGATTCAATAATGGTAGTGGTGGATAAATTGACCAAGGTTTCTCATTTTTTTCCAGTGAAGATGACTCATACAATAACTAATACAACATAAATTTATATGAAGGAGATTGTTTGATTTCATGTAATACCTAAGAAAATTGTCTCAGACAAGGATACAAAGTTTACTTCAAATATTTGTAGAGGACTATTTAAAGGATTTGGTACAAATATGAACTTTAGTACATTATACCATCCATAGTCATATGGGAAAACAGAGAGAGTCAACCAAGTCATTGAAGACATGTTGAGGATTTATGTGATGGATAAGCCATATAAGTGGGAAGATTACTTGCATTTGGGAGTTTGCTTACAATAATGGGTATAAATATTCATTGCAAATGATCCCATTTGAAGTTTTGCATGGTAGAAAATGAAACACTCCAGTGATTTTGGACAACCAAGGAGATATAGTGGTGCTTGGGCCGAAATTGCTCAAGGATATGGAAGACAGGATGATTAAGATCAAGAAAAATTTTAAAGCATCACAAGGTAGATAGAAGATATATTATGCATATAGGAACAAGAAAACTAGATAATTTAAAGTGGGAGAGAATGTAATTTTGAAAATGAAGCCCAAGAAGAGCTCATTCAAGTTGAGAATTTCTACCAAACTAGCAGCCAGGTTCTATGGTCCATTTGAGATATTGGAGAGAATAGGGCTAGTTGCATACATG
>ML778848.1:194392-208972 GCA_009831015.1 Picea engelmannii
TTGAAGAGGATAAGGTGAGGAGGTTAGGATGATCCCACTAAATCATGAAAGTGAGTAAGATCCAAACCATTCGGATGCCACCTCACCATAGAAGCTTCTCCTTCTAGAAGATTCGAGAAAATGCTTGTTTTTCCCACGTGCTGGCATTCTCGCACCCTAGCTATAGTGCAACCTACACACTATTCACACCCTGGCTATAGTGCAACCTGTGAGAATTGGTCATTCTCGCACCCTGCCTATATAGAAACCTGCGAACATCCTTTTTATAAGGTTTTTACATAGGAAAATGCAACTTATTTTCTCAAGAAAAGTTCTTCTCCCTTCTCTCTTCAGGAACTCAGGCCACTGACCCCTCTGAAGGCAACAGATAGGTTTACATCATTAAAGATCATAGGGATGATGAAAATAATGTGTAACAGAGATCCCCCCAAAGTATGAAGTTAGAACAGAGTGATAGCTGAAATACTTTGTCGAGTGTGTGTAGGGAACAAGGAACAGTCGGTCGGAAACCTGCCAACAAACAAGGAAATGCAGTACAATAATATATCATCACTGAGGTAGGCATTCCCATACTCAGAATACAAATGACTCAAAGAATAAATGCGGACATGAGAAGATCCATGTCAAGTAAGACAGGTCATGGCCACCAAACATACATTATAAATAAGAGGCAAGGGTCTCTTGTGAAATGTACATTTTGGGAGCAATCTCTTGTGTAGCTTTGGTGAGAATCTTGTGTGGATATCTTGAGCATGATTGAAGATCTATTCTGAGAGAGAGAGAGAGTATGGAGGATCTCATGAACACATCAAAGTTTCGACATATCTTAGATATTGACGACCAAAGTTTCAGAGGTTCATAAACCCTAGTTTTTGAGGTATACGCAGGTTGCAATGGGCCAGGACATGTACATATGTGGGATGTATGAAGACAGGGCGTGTACAGTGAATGAAGTCATGGAAATTAGTGTTTGAGTTGATGACTGGCTGTTGAATACTGAAGTAGGTTCCAGATCTAAAGTCTATGGGCTCAGATCTACCACTGAGACTCTGATATGGTTACATAGTTATCTTGATGGATACTATTGGTTGTTGTGTGGTGAATGCCTAGGGAATTCTTGGTATGTTGTTTTGATGTGGTTTGTGTTGACTGATAGAATAAACAACACTCTTCTGATTCAGTGCTAACATGATTGCTTATACATGTTTGAGTAGCATTCATATTGTATGGTTGATAAGCATGAGTTAGTTATTGGAGAGCTTGGATGTGTTGTGACTGGTTATGAGTCATACTGGACAGTGAGAGATAGAAGAGAATGATGAATTGGTTGCAGAGGATATGAGTTGATTCTGAAAAGAAAACCCTAAGTAACTTAGAAGGCATACGCAGGCTGTAATGCAGACAGTCTGTGTACATACGCGGGCTGTAGTGAGCCAGAGAACGTACACACGCAGGTTGCACTACTGACATGTCACGTACTTGTGATAGATTGATATATGTGGAGGATTGTTGCCTCATCTCAGTTGGTGCTGAGGATGTAATTTGAGTCTTGCATATAGAGTTTGTGCTCTTGTAGAGTTGTACTCTAATCAGTTGTTGCTGAAAAACCCCAAGGATTGAAGTCTGTAATAAAATTGTACATACATCTTGTGTTCTTTGTGTTCCTTGTGGTGATGATTTGTTGATGATATATTGCTGATATATGTTCATATCTAACTAGTTATAAATGACAAAAATAAGTAATGATTTAATGGTGCTTTCTAACTAATGAGTTTTGTGTAAGAGGGAAGTTTGAGAAAAAGAGCTCCNTAATTGTGGTCGGTGTGTCCAACATATGTACATCCCTAGAAATTGGCCAACACAAATACCATCCAACTTTAGCTACCATAGTTGATTACATGATTATGTTATTATTCCGAACATAGTAAACACATCGTCACTTTCTTCAACACTCCACTCTCCATCCACAAGGTGAGAAATTGATAAAGAAATCATAAGAATATTTTCTTCCAAAACCACATTTGTTAAAGTAGATGGACATATAGTCCCATCCTCGAAACAACCTACAATAGTTGAAACTTTGTCTATGTTTGTTTTAGAATAAGACCATGTACATTCATGCTAAACAAAGTTTGCAATATTCAAATAATTCTTAAATCATCTTTGTGTTTGAAGTGGAGAGTATGGGGCAGTTGGGGTTCAATTCCATGTGCCAAGGAGATATGTCACTTATGGAGGCTCTAAGCATGACATCGTTACTAGATTAATTAATGTTATTATGTAAACACGTTTCAATAGGTTTAAAATGTAGCATCACTCACCATGACATGATTTAAATGAATGAAAATAATGCCATCTCTAGAAAATATAGAGTCAATTACTTTAATAGCTGACTTGTAAACATATTTAATAAAACTTTACAAGGGTTCTAAAAATTAATGTAATTCAAACACAAAGTTCAAAAAAAAAAGTCATTGAATCATTGGGGATATGATTGAAATTCAAGACACAAGGAATTTTAGAGAAATTCCAACAATGAGGACTTCAACGAGGAATTTTAGCACAAGTCCAACAATAAGGAATTTGTAAAATACATCAGTATTAATTTCCTTTGGATTCAAAATAATTGAAGTGAGTATAACTTTTAGAGAAGTTCATTACAATTCAAGCCACAAGGAATTTTAGATAAGTCCAGTGATGAGGAATTCAACGAGGAATTTTAGCACAAGTCCAACTATAAGAACTTTGTAAAATACATCAGTACTATTTTCCTTTGGATTCAAAACAATTAAAGTGAGTGTAACGTTTAGAGCACAACAATGAGAACTCTGCAAAATACAAAAGTATCATCATATGGAATAAATCACTGCCTATGCTTTTATATTTTGCTAAGTATTATAATATGAAATAAATAACTGTTGTTTTGATATTTTTTCTATTGGTACAAATGATTACCATGTCATGTGTTTTTGGTTTATTTTATTTTTAAAAATATATTTTTATAATAAATCATACATTACATTTTCTACATTTTCCATAAGCATTTTTAAATTTTTGGTTACCTATATATTGGCATTAATAACTTATGTTGTAACCCTTTTATGTATGTTCAGCCTCAAAAATATATTATTTATAAGAAATTCTGTAGGAGTTACAGTGTTATTATTTCTGTCCAAAAGTGTTATAATTTTTTATGTTTCAAATAATTACCAGTATAGATTCATCTTAACTTTTCTATCATGTTCCAAGAGGGGATCAAATTCCTCGAGGTGAAAACATTTCCTAACTCGCTAGAAAACCATCAGATTTGATGAATTTGAAGTACTTTCATATTGTCCATTTGAAATAAGTCTAACAAACTCTTAATTTTTCCATGCCTCCTTGTAGATTTTTTTAACCATGAATATGCTTTATTGGATATCTTATCAATATAATTAAACTTAGGAAAATAATTTGAATAAAGTATTATAGCTAAAGCTTCATGATGTGCTACACAACAAATACATAAAAAATAAGGAATTTCATGAAGCAACTTAGTAGCCAAACCTTCATGAATACCTCTCATAGATGAAGCTCCATTTGACCCAAATCCCACCACTTGATGTTTCGATAACTTCATATCAGATAATAACCTTGATAGTGTTTTTTTTTTTTTTTTTGTAAATTAGTGTTTGTATTAGAGCCTTCTTGGAAAAATTACAAACTGTCTGTGGATTCTAGGCATGCATGACAACAGTGCCCATTTGGGAAACCACTGTTTCCACCTGTCCAAAAATCAAAGTGCCGCTTGTCCAAAAAAAAAAAAAAAAAATAGATTATGACATGCAAGAAACTACAATGTCGTGCAGGGTGAAGTGCTGAGAGGTAAACTAAACAGAGCAGGATATCTTGCCATGGATAGCTAGAAATAAACATAAGATAAAAACTGAAACAAGAAGACACTAAAAACCTGGACTGAGCCTTGGTCTCGCGAAGGCCTTGGTCTTCTTCGATTTGCCCCTGTCTCAATCCGCAATTGCTTGCTTGAGGTCTTGTAGAAAGGCCATCAAGATGTCCACCCAACTCCATCGTTCAACATCCTTCTTATGTAGTTCCATAAGTGTAGTCTTGACTTCCTCTTGTTCTATGGTGAGGTCGCTTAGTGAGGCTATGATCACTTCTCGATTAGCACATCTGTCGTAGGCGGAGTGGAGTGGGGATTCAGAAGAGGAGGATGGGAAGGTGAGGGAGTGGAGGTAGCTTAAACCTGGTAGTGAGAGGGGGAGGGTGGAGGAGGAGGGAGATGAGGTGAGGAGGGAGGGGGAGGCGTGTAGCCCAATGAATTCCCAAGGGTGTAAAATCACTCTACTCGACAACTGTAGGGGTTCGAGAGAGGTGAAAGGTCTGGGGTGGCTTCTCGAAGTGGTTATGTGGGAATGGGAGCTAAGATAGGAGCCAAGATGAGGATAGCTTTGTTTTTAGGTGGAGGGTTAGAATTGGGTGCCTTCTTTCCCCTAGATGCATACCAGGATACTCCTCTCCTAGATTTACCTCTCAGATGGGGCATGGAGATGGTTTTCGACGGTCTGGGATGGAAAACACAGAGGATAAGTAGAAGGGTCTGTAAGGAAAAGTGTAGAATGCTCCAGAAGGGAGGGAGGAGAAATGGAACCAAGGAAAGATGGTGAGGGAAATCGCGGGGGAGAAAGTGACGAAGAACACTCCCAATCTTGGCTGTAGGGGTGCCATATCTAAGAGGAGGATGTGACTGGTTAGGCGACTTGCATGACGCCATGAGGTTTATCATGCTGCGGAGCTTCTAGTTCATGAGGCAGGCTGGATGCAAGTGTGGTCTATAGGGTGACGTCAACAACATTAGAACCTTGAGGTGATGTGTCGGGGGGGCGAGTCTGATCAAGTGCCAACTGGATGATCATCTGTCTAGGTGGCCTCCCCGTGAACTGTCCCCACGTTGTACTTGGTAGCACACCATTTGGAGGTCAGTCTTTGATGTTGGTTTTGTTTCTATAGGTGATCCCAATGGCATGAGAGGAGTAGGAGGTGGGGGAGCACACAAATTATCCTTCCTTTAGATCGACACCATAATTTGCCAGCAAATCCGCCACCTAGTTTGTTGATCGTCAAACATGGGATGGAAAGATTACCCAATTAGGCTGGAGAATGGATTTGATTCTGAGAATACCATTCATAAGTCTCCAACTTGAGGAAATTTTCTCTGGGTCTGCTCCATTAAGGAGATGACAGAGGAGATTGATGACAATTTGCGAAGCACCTTCTGCAATGATGGGGAAAATCTCTTGTTCTTTGGCTTCTTGTAGACCATGGAGGAGTCCCCATATTTCCGCAGCATTATTGGTGTTGTGCCCCATATTTCCTGCAACAATGTGGAGGATTTCCCCTTTGCTGTTGCGGATGACTTCTCTGTATCTTGTCGGTCCTGGATTCCCTTTGGAGGCCCCATCAAAATTTAACTTGTGGCAACCTGGTTGTGGTGAATCCCAAAGTGTGGGGCTTAGATTAAGATTGGCATTAGTGTAGGGGATGATGAGCAAGGGGTGGATATTGAGTTATCAGGAGTTAAGGATGATACATTCATTCATTGGGAAGATTAAGTCCTAGTTCATCCAAGGATGCAGGGATATTTTTTCATTGATGTTGGAGTGAATTGTGGTCTAGACATCCTGCCAATTCCTAGTAGATGATTTGAAGATTCATTGATTCATTTCCTTCCAAATTTTCCAAAGAATAAAACCTGGTAAAAGTCACCAGATTCTATTGAGGATAGGGGATTGGAAGATCGAGGTGCACCAACCTGCTAAAGTTTTTCGGATGCATGTGCGATTTCTGTCTGTGGTTCTCATGAGGCTAGCACTGTGATCCCAGATGCACAAACTATAGGAGAACAGATTCATGAGATGGTTTTGAGTTTCCTTCTTTGAACCGCATAGCTGACACCGAGAAGGGCTGATGAATCCCCCTTTTCTTAAGTTATCCTAGGTGACAATGTTGTTGTGCGTAGTTATCCAGAGGAAGGTGTTGGTTTTTGGCCAAGACTTTGTTTCCCAAATATTTCCTTCTTCCTTTGGTAGGGATCCGTGGCCTGCTTTGAGTTGGTATGCCTCTTGAATGTTGAAGGTTCCAGTGGAGGTATGTCCCCATCTAAGGATGTCATCCCCTTGTTGACTTGAAATTTTCCTTGAATCTAGATGGGTCAATAGAGATTGGAGATTTAGCTCATTGGGGATGTTCAGAGCCTCATGGGAGTTTTTCCAGGTGTGCCAGATTTGCCGGTTCCTTGTTGGGTTCCAATAATCCAAGACTTTGATGAGGCCTTCTTCTGTCGTGTGGGGAATGAAGGTGCTCACATTTGGATCTATGTTCAGGGAAGGGAGTTGTTGCTAGGAGTCACTCCAGAAGAGAGCCAAAGTCTTGCTCTGTAGTTCCTAGAAAGAGTGGTATGTGATGAGACCCCTGTTGTTTCTGGCAGAAGTGAGCTAGGACTCTGACCATTCCATCTGATGAGCTCTCTTTCCAGGGTTGTGGGGGTGTATTTTGTCATCCACAGTCGTGCCCAAAGGTCTTGGGGTCTCTTTAACCATCTCCACTAAATTTTTTCACGGAGGACCTTGTTGAGTAAGGTTGGGTCTCTGAGGCCCAACCCCCCTGCTTTCTTTGGTTTGCAAACTTTTTGCCAGCTTACTAGGGTCATTTTGCATCCTTCTTTAGTTACTTGCTAGAGAAAGCTCCTTTGGATACTTCTTAACGTACTGGGGATGAAATTTGGAGTGGCCAGAGCTGAAAAGGCATAGAATGGAAGATCTTGTAATAATGACTTAAGGCAGATGAGGTGCCCAGGTAGATTGAGGGATCGAAAAGTCCATAGGGAGAGTTTCTTTTGGAAGTTGGATAGTAGGGAGTCCCAGCATAGATTTCTTAACAAGTTATAAATAAGGGGGATCCCTAGGTAAATGGAGGGGAGGGAACTGCGAGTGACTCCCAGTAAAAGTGTGAGATGGTTTTGGATCTTGATTGGTGTATTGAATAAGAAGACATAGGATTTGGAGAGATTCATCTCCATGCCCAAATATTCGCAAAAGAGAGTGATGATATATTTGATGCAGAGGGATTCTCGAGCTATGGGCACTCCCATTAGGAGTATGTCATCCAAAAATTGACTATGTGAGATGGGGGGCAAGATACCATGGGGGGTGAGACCAAAGAGAGAGTGATCTGAGATGGCTGCTTTGATGGTGCAACTTAGTCCTTTTGCCATGATTATGAAGAGGAAGGGAAAGATAGGGTCCCCTTCTCTTATGCCTTTGGAGGGTGAGAAAGGCATCGAGGGGACACCATTGATTAGGGTGGAGAATAGAGCTGAGGAAGTGAGTTTGACTATCCAAAAGACCTAGTTGGGTTCAAAATCGAAGGCAAGGAGAGTAGATTTTAAGTAACTCCAACTTAATTTATCAACGAATTTTGAGAGATCCAGTTTCAGAAGCATACCTTGTGATTTAGTCGAGTGGAGTGAATGGATTACTTCGTGAGCCAAGATGACACTATCCAGAATTTTCCATCCCTCCACGTATCCAGATTGTTACAGAGAGACAATGAACGGTAGTATGGGTTTAAGGCTAGTTGCAATGATCTTCATTAAAAGTTTGTAGATGACATTCCAGAGGGAAATGGGATGAAAGTGCAAGGGGGACATAGTGTGGTTTTCTTTGGGAATGAGGTTGCGAAAGGTTGCATTGAGGGATTGGAGGAATTGTAACGATCTTCTTGAGTCCTTGATTATTTCCCAAACATCTTCATGGATGATGCTCCAACAGTTGTGGAATAAATATGGAGTGAAACCATCCGGCCCTGGAGCTTTTCCTAGAGGGGTGTCCCTTAGGAATTGATCAACCTCCTCCTGAGTTATCAGTCTTATGAGTGCCTCATTTTTCTCTTTGGTGACCTCCATGGGGATGTTCTTGAGGATGGTGTCATTTGCCCGAGACTGATCGAAGGGGGGTTCTGAGAGAAGGTTTTTGTAGTAGGAGAGAATTTCCTTTTCTATATCAGTGTGTTGTTGAATTTTCGTTCCTTGATCTAAGACCAGGTGAGTAATGTGATTTGTTTGGCATCACTGGACCATGGATTTGTGAAAGAATTTGGTGTTTTTTTCCCCCTCTTTCAACCACTGGATGCAAGATTATTTCCTCCAAATGATTTCTTCCTGTGCCCGTCTTTCAGCTAGCTGGTTGCTGAGTTGGGTCTCTTGGTTCTTTAGGGAGTCTGTGAGGCCTTGCTGCCTGATATGTTATTAGAGGCTTTGAATTTGTTGGTTGATATTGTCCTAAGAATGAAATATATTGCCTAAGGTGGACTTATTCTAGGATTTCAAATGTTGTTTGAGATTTTTTAGCCTCTGTTGGAATCTGTACATGGGGGCCCCTGTTTGTATGGTCGCTTCTTCCCATCACATCCTGATGTTTTCTTGGAAGTATGGGTGTGTCAACCAGAATTTCTAAAAGAGGAAAGGATTTCTGCTGGGAGTGCCACTAATGCTAAGTGTGAGGAGAATCAACCAGTGGTTTGAACCCAGGGTATCGATGACTGTGGCATTCCAATCTAGACCATCTAGCATTACAACTTCTGAAATGAGGAAGCAATCTAGTCTGCTGGAGACATGTTGAGCCCCCAAGCATCTTTTGGACCATGTGAAAGGTCCATTGTCTGTACCTACATCAATGAGATTCCAAAGTCCAATGAGGCAGTTGAAATTCTCGCTGTCATTTCCCAAAGTGCGTGTGCCCCCCTTTTTTCCCTCCAGACTTGTTATTATATTGAAATATCCCCCGAGGATCCATCTTTGGGGGCCGATGTGATTGGCTATCTAGTACAAGTGATTGAGGAAGGCTTATTTATTGCCTGGTCTGGTGCATCCGTATACATTTGTGATGTATCCAAGTTTGTTCGAGCCAATGAGACGAAAGGAGGTGGTGATGGTCCATTTGGATGTGAAAAATTCATCCAACAAAATTATGGATGGATTCCAAAGCATTTCCAGACCACCAGTTGCACCCTTGGCATCGAATTCTGCGTGATTGGATTGCTTTCAACATTTTTGAAGAGTGGAGAAAGCTTCCTCTCCTGCACATTTTGTTTCCTGCAGTATGAGTATGTCTGGCTGGTCCTTCTTGATTCTTTCTCGAAGCATATCTTGTTTTATTTTTGCGTTCATGCCCCTTATATTCCAGGATACCATCTTCATGAGGATGATGGGGGTTGGAGGGGAGGGAAGATGTCTGAGATTAGATGTATCTGAACTGAGTTGACAAGAAATTTACCGATGTATTGAATGAGTTGATGTTTAAGTTTCCTGCCCCTTTTTTTCTCATCTTTTGTGGTTTTGCGTGGATCCTTTGGGGCACCCTTTTGTATTCCAAGGTTCATGTTGGCTCTGGATGATCCCCCTGCCGAAGAGTTGAGAAAGAATTTATGCACTTTGCATAGCTATTCTGTTGGTATGGTGTACATTTGCTGCTTGCGGTAAGCTTGCTCCAGGTGTGCCATGTCAATGCCTGCTAACTCCTGATCTTCTAGGTCCGTGTCTGGATCTCTTATTTCCAGTCCAAGTGTATCTGGAAGGGAGGCTTCTGAGGGTGGCGGTTGAGAGGAATCTGGGGTTGATTGGTTGGGATTCACAGAGCTCTAGCCTTTAGCAATAATTGCCAGTGGTTCTGTTGAGGAGGAGGGTATATCTGTCAGGGTTTGGAGGGATTTGAAGGATTTTTTGGTTGGGTGTCCTGGAGGGGCCTGAGGGGGTGCCTTTTTGGCTTTATGTCTGCGTCGAACCATGAATGCAGTGAAACCATCGTTGGAATTGTCAGGGTATTCTAGAGAGGGTTTGGTAGGGTTATTTAAAGGGCACTCACGAAAGATATTCCCGTGCTTGTGGAATTTTCGAAAGAAAAAGGGTTGTGCTCATAGTCGAGGGTTTGGGACCATTCGTCATCTTGTTAATCCATTGTAATGGCTCTGGGGAGAGGTTTGGAGATATTCAAATAGACACAAATGCGGGCATAAGCAGTGTACCTTCATTGTCTTGTCGCCTCCGATGCTTTGTCATAGATGCCAATGGTGTTTCCTATTCCAAAAAGGATCTCTTCCAGTCAAAATTCCCATGGGAGTGAGTAGAGTCTCAGCCAAACCGAAGCTTGTGTGAAATATTCCTTTTCAGGGATGAATCTTTCCATCCAAAAACAGAGGAAAAGGCCTACCGAATTATAGAAATACGACCCTCCTTCAAAGATTCAGTTTCTGTCTTGCAGATTATGCAAGATTATAGTAAAGAATCATTTTTATCCAAGTTGGAGGTCATAGTGGCCCTTAGGCTTCCACCAATGCTGGATCCATTTGACTAGATCCTTTTTCGAAGGCCATAACCCCAAAAATTTCCCTATCAAGGCGAAATCCCTCATTTATTGTTTCTAATCCTTTATTCTTGGAGAGCTGATGATGTATTTCAGAGTGATTAGGGCTTGCAAGATACATTTTCCTGGTTCCCAAGTGCGATTGGTTTTTGTGTGGTTGGCTTCTGGATCAATTTCCATTACCTTTTCCTTCGACATCTATTCCTCCCAAATGATTTGTTGCATGCCCTCCGGGAGTTTGAAGGTCAGTCTTTTGCAATGGTCGGAGTTTTTCTCCTTGGAAGTGACGGAACTGTAGGAGGGGTCCATGAGCCCCCCTCCCTTGGCCTCCATGGTCGCAGTAGTGGAGAGAGGCGACTCACGGTGGGTTTGAAGCAGAGAACCCTAGCAGAGAGTTATTACTAAGGTAAGCGAGCTTGGACCAATTAAGCTTTCCATGACTAGACCACATCCTTTCTTGGGTATGAGCACAAGACACCTTCATTGCAAGAACTAATTTACCATCCAACCGCCTTTGCCGACCTTAACCTTGATAGTGCTTCATACATGGAATGTGTAGTGTTTTCTTTGAATTTTAGAAGTTGAATAAATTTTGTCATTTGTGAACCTCTTCTTATATTCATTATATACTTAGTATATACAACCATGTGTTCCATTGTTTTATCTATGATTTCATCAACTAAAATGGAAAAAAATGGCTAGAGAAAAATTATTCCTTTCACTTTTCCCAATAAACCTCTTTTGTTGCAAGTAAACACTCTTTATTGGATGTAATATTAGTACATGAAGAATATTAATTGGTCAATGGCATATTGAGAGTTCCATTATACTTGTTCAACTCAAATAAGTCTATGTACATTTCTAAAGGTAAATCCTTTATAGCCACAAACTACATAGTTTCCATAACACTAATTATTCTGTATTTTTCAACATCCAACATAAGTTCAATATGTAGCTAAACATGGTTTCCTCAATGCATATTCCAATAGTTGAATTGAACATTTATGAACCTCAAATGATGCTTGAACATTTAATCCACTTAATTGTATTGTACTACTACCTTCCCTTGCAAATGGTGTATCTTTTCTTAATTTAACATGATGCGTTCTTTACCATTTGGACCTATTACTGGATATAAACCCATTTTTTCATTGAATTCCATGCATGTTTGAATGATCTTATGGGAGCTACTCCTCTATCTTTATTTTTTGGAGGACCTTCTTCTTTAATATTCTTATCAATTTCAAAATCAACACCTTCTTCAACATTTGCATCATGTCGATTCAAGTTAAATGCATCATCAAGTGTTGTTTGTCTTCCATATTTTTAAGTTTGACCAATTAAAGACATTATTTCTCTATAAATTATGTCATTTTACATGGGAGAAAATTCATTCATGAATCCCCATAGAAACCCATCAAAATGTTTTAAATTGTGAATGTTTTTACGAGCTTGAAAAATAGGTAAAAGTATATTCATGAGGTGTCCTTTTCATGGTTTAACAATCATGAAAATGAATTAAAAGTGATCTCATATGGAGAGAATGAGTGGCTTAACAACATGCATCTATGTTCCAAGTGCATGGAACTGACCTAGGCAGAATGAATGCAGGCTAGTACAAGCAATTGAGTTCCACTCATAGCAATGGTTCTCTCCATGAGTATATGGTTAAAAACTGGAGGTAAGAAAATGCATAAGAAAGAGGTAAAGAGTGACTACAATGGAGGTAAGAGGGAGAAAGGAAACAATAAAACAATAGTAGGAACTAAGAAATTAGTAGCAGATGCATATGTGACTGTAAAGAAAAATAAAAATGACAAGAACCCCCTTGATATTTGACCAGAACATAGATAAAGAGAGAAGAATGAGGCTCAACGTCAATTCATGGCAGGTCTAAAGGAGGGCTTCTAGGCCTATAAAAAATTGCGAAATGGGAACCAATGGAAATTAGGGTGCTAACTAGGGTTCCCATGGAGGGTAGGCACTACTAAAAAAGTTATGACGTGAAAAAATGGAGTGGATAATGTCACAACTTGAAGGGGTAAAACCTAAGGATTTGTGATGGTAGAATGGATAGTTAATAATGAAAAACAATGAAGCGGGGGAAACCCTATCCCCATATTCCAGTTCAAGAAACATACATTAAGTTTAGTGTAAGTTTTCATTCTCTTGAAGAATGTCACCATAGTCCTATGAAAAAGTCAAAACTAGATCTCCAAGTCAAATTGTGATGGAAAAAACTCATTTAAATAATAAAAATGCTCCAAAAAAAAATTAGATGCAACCTAAATGATGTGTGGTGTGAAAGAGGTTTTTATTCACGACAAAAATGTAAAAACCCTCTTTTGTGGTAAAAAAAATTCATTTTCACATTTACCATTAGTGAATTAGAAGGATTTGATGAAAAAACCCTCCTTCTAGCTAGATCTTATGAAGTAGATTGAAATATATTCAACTGATGAAATTTCAGATCGTTAGCGCCAAGTAATTCTTAAGGCCTTCCTCTATCATTTCATTGATTTTCTTCTTGATTTCAGTGGATAAAACATTTGTGGGGAAGCATGCATTAAGGAAATATAGGTTGTTGTAGGTTGGCCTCTAGCTGAGGGGTGACTAGTTGTGGGATAGTTGAGGCCATCTTGGGACCAATCACTCTAGAGAAGTAGGCCAAGCATGGCCACCTACAAAAGTTTTAGATCTACAAGTTTTTCTCAACAAATTTGTAGTTTTGTTTTATGGGGTTTTGTTTTTTCCATTTATAGGACATCCTATCATATTGATTGAGTGGAAATAACATGACCATGAGGCTGATGAATTGGTAGTGATGGGATACCAACAGATCTTGGTTGCACTGCTAGATTATGGGATACTAAAATTCTTCCAATGCTAGAACATGCGGTCCCAACCACACTTACTAGATATGATTGTCAAGTATAGAAAACCAAACCGACAATGATTTAATGTCAAGGGTAACTAGATGACACTTGAGGTAGAGGATATCTACTTCATTAGTGGATTATCATGGTGGGGACCTCCCGTGATACTATTAGGAGGCTTGGGTGGGTTAGACCGATCCATTATGGACTACATTGAAGAATATTGCATCCCACGAGATATAAGAACCAATAACAAGATCTTAATATGAGATGTGATGGATATTTTGTTACAGAGGAACCTATTCAAAATTACCTAGGTGGGAGGTTCTATGATGCCACATCTAGTAACAAAAGGTCACATTCAATATTTCTTGGCATTCCTTCATCCAATGATATTTTATTGGTTCTTTGGGTTGATAAACATCATGAAAGATCAATTAAATCATTGTAAAACCAAGAAGCAGAAGTATTTTGGATATGGAACTATATTGGTCACCTTCTTCCTAGAGCGGATTCATATCATGAGGCCTCAGGACATTGTAGCAGAGGCAAGGTCTAGTGACCCAAAGATGTTGAGGTGTATATATCATATGATATGAGTCATGTGTGGTAAGATACAGAGTCATTTCAGTATTTTCTGGGCTCGTTGGTGGATGGAACAAATCATTGTGATTTAGGAATTCCCATATGAGGGAACCTACTTCCATCAAGACACAGAGCTTTCACTACCCCCTGGAGAACAATGGGGATTGCTAGGTAATATGTTTTTTGAAATTTTCAAGTTTTAACATGTTTTTGATTTTTGGAATATGTATTTTGTTTTTGTTAAAGTATAACTAACTAAGTGATTGTGCTAACATATATGTGGGACTGACACGTCCAGTTAGGTGGGGTCGACCCCTATACAAGAGTAACGAAAATGAGACATCAGAGGATGAGGGAAGTGGTGATGCAAAATATATTTGTGAGGTGCATAGAAACCTAAAGGGTTTGAGGATTGGGGTTCCCCCTATGTAGATGGATGAAATTCCACCCACGTTGTAATGCCATATTGTGGGTGTGTCCTGCCCATTCCTCTGATTTCTTAGCAAAGTGGTCTATGAAATGGTATGCTATCATGAAACACATGCTTGAGATGACTAGAGGATAGTCTTCCCACTTTTGTATTATAGGATATATGATTAGCCAATCGACATGCATTGTATCAGTATGGGCCATATAGACCATTTTTGAGATGATGTAACAAAATAATCCTCAATATATATATATATATAGAGAGAGAGAGA
>ML778848.1:209024-220984 GCA_009831015.1 Picea engelmannii
TATGGTTGTCTATTGATGTGATTGTGACACATGTTTATGTACACGCATGCTTTATAAATTCTCAATCAATGTGACAAATGCCAATATAACACATAATTAGCCAATGAATCAACCAATGAATTAGAACCTCTTGATATGTGTTGATAATTAATAAAATCAAGATATATTTTAAGTAGATGATCCCTCAGATATTTGCAAAGAAAAATTTGGATTTTGGAAAAGATAGGTGTTATTCAACTCAGATGCCATGAAATATGATATGATTCTAGAATTTTATTGGTTGTAGGACCAAGGTAAATTCCTCTTTAACTCACCAGTTTGTCAGTGGGTGAGAAAATCACTAAAGTAGTGGATGTGATGTTCCGGGTACTGTGGATGGAGCCATTTGTGAAACCAATGTAAACAGAGGTGGATGATTTCATTTTCAAATAAGGAATAAAGAATGATAAACATCAAAATGAGACAAATGACACACATTATAGAAAAATAATACGACTTAAAAATATAAAAACACATTATGTACCAAGAATCATGTGACTAGGTAGTCTAGGAATAATACTTTTTCAGGTAGAGCCCATTGTGAGGCTCCAAAAGAGGATTTCCATCATAGTTAACTAACTTGTAGGTCCATTTGAGTAGGACATGTTTAACAATGTAGGGACCATGCCAAAGGGGTTCAAATGTACCTACTCCTAATACATAATGAGCTTGATCATAGACCAATATCAAGTCATTTTCCTAAAAGACACGAGAGTGGAACAATTTATCATGTTGAGATTTGACATGCTTCTTATGAGTTTAGGCAACATCATGTCATTGTTCATCAATATGGTCCAAATGTAAGACACATTCTTCCTCAACGGAGGTTTTAGGCAAGAATTCTATGGATAGCCTCAAGGATGGGATTCTGCATTCAATTAGAAGGATTGCCTCCAAACCATAAATTAGTTGGAATGGCATGAGCTGAGTAGAGAATTTGGTGGAGGTTCAATAGGACCATATATAGTGTTGTACTAGGCATTGAAACCTTCCTTTTTTTTATGTTATCTCTCGTAAAGTCAATTTTAACCAAGAAAATGGGACCCTCCTTTCGTCTTGAGACCCTATTAAGATTGCTCATCTCCTTGATCTTCATTAAAGTATCTCCATGACCCTTTGATGAAATTGT
Organism: Picea engelmannii; assembly: GCA_009831015.1. Classification (NCBI taxonomy): domain Eukaryota; kingdom Viridiplantae; phylum Streptophyta; class Pinopsida; order Pinales; family Pinaceae; genus Picea; species Picea engelmannii. The sequence goes on from ML778848.1 coordinate 210,193, forward strand.
TTATATTACAAGTTTGGTTTGGTTTTTGGTTTGTCACTTAAACATTTATAAGGAACATTTTTGGTATATTGAAGGATTTCCCATGAACTCTACTAACACAATCGGAGGGGTTTGCATGATTATCATCGATACACACCAAAAAAAACATTCCCAATGTATTCAGTATGCAAGACTCATTATCGATTGATTTGATAACACCACCTTCGATACAACCATAATATTTCCCACCATCATCGCCAACAACACCACCATACTTCCTTCTAACTTTTCCAGCCACCCTAACCTCTTTATCAGTGGAATTCCCATCATCTTCTTTGGTAAAATCAGATGAGTTCCCACAAACATTGCCAGTACAACCAGAGTAGTTCTCAACATCTTTGTTGACGAACCAAACTTTATCACCAACACTCTTCCTTGGATCTCCTCCAGTATCTTGGACCTGCATCAGGGAAGGGGTTCTAAAAAACCATCGTGGGAATCTATCATCACCATCACATATTGTTGAGAAAAGGAAGGAGAGAGTTCAGTGTGCACAAGGAACAAAATCGTAAGAAGTGTTTCATCCTTAAACCTGTCATTTGTGCACATCTCACCACTGTCAGGAAATTATTTCTGTTTCCTTTTCCTATCTAGTTACATTGAATTTTTGATGTTTATTTTTCATTTCATGGTTTAAATTATAACAAGAACCCTAGGGAGAAGACCTGCCATATAACCTGCCTCTCCAAACCCTTATATTCTCTTTCCCTCGTCGTTTAACGATGCCCTAACTAGAGGAAACCCTATTCTCTGACGACCTTAGTATTTAAAACCTTGAAACCTACTTTTCTATGCCTTCCTTTTGACCCTACAACCGAAAATAACTTGTACCTCGACTCACCAAGGATCCTTTGAGCTATCACTCTAAGCTATACCTACCTATAACCAAGCCCTCCCGGGTCTCTTTTCAATTCTCCATGGATATGAATTAATTTCATCCTCGTTGGTAGCCATTTATTCATACAGGTGGAATTCACCACATTGACACTGATACCATCCTATCGTTTTAGTGTAGTTTTCCACCCCTCCATCAATTCCCATTTCTGAATAACATTATAGTTTACCATAACTTCAATGATAGCATACTACCAATTCAACATAGCTTACCACATCTTCGTCGATACTATCCTACCGTTGTGATGTAGTTTACCACAAATTTGTTGATACTACCCTATCCATTTTGTTGTAGTTTTTACCAAATTCAATGGTACTACTCTACCATTTCAATGAAGTTCACATCAAATTGGTCGACTCTACCTTTCTTTATCGGTGAGTCTAAAAACAACAATGTTGATTGACCTAAAAATTTCCTATGAGAAAATATCCACCAAAACCTCACCATGTCTCCCATTATCCTCTCTTCCTCTGATGATGAATTTCCTCCCAATATTGACTCATGTAAATCCTCGAACACTGATACATGTTTTCACTAATGGATTCATCTTTGACCCCCCAATACTGCTTGAAAGACAAATAATTTACATGATTACAAGAAATGATCTAGATTTTATGAGTAGAACCAAATGAATATAGATTATTAAATTATGCTTAACACAAAATAATAGATATACAGTAAAACTGGTTTTCTATTCAATAAGGAAATAAGTTGAAACTATAAAATGCAGTGTAAAACAAGCTTGCTGGAATGGTGGCAGCTTATCTCTGAGAAGAGATGTGATGGTTGCACTCATTCGCAATAACATGATTACAATGAGGCTCTAAAGTCATTTTTACAATAAACAGGAATGTCAAAAAACCTATACATCCAAAAACCTAACCCTAGGAGATGAGGCGCCAAAATTCATGTGGGCCCCATTTGGGTAAGTTATTACATCAACTTCCCAGGGTCGTAACTTTTGAATACAATCTCTGTTTTAGGCGCACAATATCCTGTTGGAAAGGTATCGTTGAGGAGATTCATTTTGGGGGCTCAATTAGAGCCTTTGAATATCATTGAGAATGTCTATCCCGAAAAATCTTCATTTAGGCCCTCAAAATGGCCCCCAAAGTTAAAAACTGCTAAAATAGTAAATTGCCAAAATTGCTAGAAAAATGTTTCGAGCGAGTTGGAAAAGGTGGGTGGCCACTGATATCCACCTAGGTAAATACTCCCTCCTTAGGAATAAATGGTCTCCATTGCGTTGATTTCCCCCATCAGATGAGGAAAATTCTACTGAATTTGGCCCCGGGTGAGCCACTTTCCTTGGTGCAGGAGCTACCCTGCTTTGACGACTTGATAAATCTAGATCCTTTGTTGTCGAGTGCCCTTGATATGTGTGTCCAAAATATGATCACTGGATGGATGTTTCATGTAGTCAGGGTTGAGCTATGTTGGTGTCAACTACTCTTCTATCTCTGAGGTGTCCAATAATGGTGGGAAATATGGTCGAAGGAGAGCCATGTTGAAAACTGGGTGCAAGCCAAGGAAAGTGGGAATGTTGAGATCAAAAGAATTTTCACCCACATCCTTGGTGATGGTGTACGACCCATAATGAAGTGGGTGAAGCTTCTGATGGGGCCCTGTAAGGTGTTCTTTCTGCAAGTGAAACCAAAATTTGTCTCCCACCTGAAACTTATGTGGCACCTAATGTTGATCATGGTGTTGCTTGTACTTGGAATCAGAATTTTGTAGAATATCCTGAACCTGTTGGCAGATGTACTAGATCTGTTGAATGAACCGGGTGGCTTTGTCAGCTTTTGGTGGAGCAGGGGATGATTCGGTCGAGGTGGTCACCAGGGGTAGTGCAACATCCATGGGGCCCAATGGTTGGAATCCCAACCCCACCTGAAAGGGGTTATGGCTAGTTGAGCTATACAGGGCTCGGTTGTAGCTATGTTGGACATAGGGAAGATGTTCATCCCATGTGTGGGGGTGTTTTGAATTGTACATGCGAAGGATATGTACAATCATTCAATTGATGACCTCAATTTGGCCATTTGTCTGGGGGTGGAAGGTAGTGGATTTGGTGAGCTTGGTATCCAGCAATGACTAGAGGCTCGACCAGAATGTACAGATGAACCGACTGTCACGGTATGAGATAATGGTTTGTGGGATCCCAAAATGTACCAATACTCATTCAAAGAAGAGATTGGTAGTGGCTACTGCTGTGATTTTCTTCTTGCAAATGACTAGAATCACCATCTTGGAAAAGCGATCAACAACCACATAAACATGGTGATGCAGGAGAATCACAATCAAGCGCAAGCAGAGGACAGATGGATACGCACCAGCACACATTTTGAAGATATTTTGAATTTTAAAAGGATGGCACATTAATGTAATATCTGGAGAGACATAAGTGCTCTTAATTGTTTTGGGGATTGTAACAGAGATCTTGAGCATTGCTCTCATCTATCGGTTGTAGACAATAAATTAAATGAATGTAAAGTAGTTTTAAGATTTAATTTGATTAGATAGCTTGAGGTTGTAGGGGGGTAAACTTGATAAATCTCCTTCGTATGTATTATATTGTATCATTATTCTAATTGGTAAGAATGGAAAGAAGAGAAGAGATGTAGAGAAAGAGAGAATAAGAGAGCATAGGAGAACAAAGATTGTAGAAGTTGTATAAGAAGATAGGTGTTGCTATAGAACCCATGTACATAAGCACTTGAGTTAATATAAGGATGCTTTGACTCAATTTCATGGTGTTTTTATGGATACTGTTTACATCTATTGAATGGTATGATTACAGTTCGCTTATATGCTATGTTATGCATTTGTTTCAATGCTTTTGTGTGTATGATTTCATGTTGAATGTATGAAGTCTGTGAGAGGGAAAGTATGAGTTTCAATTGTTTCTCATCCTGAGAATTTCTGCAAAGAGTGCAGTGAAGGCCCGCAAGGAGTGCGTTGACAATATTTTGAGTTTTATCTTAGAAAATAACATGAGGGATACCGTTGTTCTCATACTAGTAGAAGTGAAAGTATAACACAGAGTCGTGCAGGGTGTGCATAGGCCAGGTTGAAGTCTTAGACTTTTCCAACCAGGTGAGTGGTTGAAGAACTGCTATCAGAAGGAGTGCGTAGAGTTGGAAGATTTTAGATAACTAGAGATTATCATGAAGCCACAAGGAGTGCGTGCAAGAATACCTTAGAATATTTGAGTTTGCAATAAGATTCAAGCTCAGGAAGGATAGAGTCTTGGAAAGTTCAAAGGAAGGACGAGGGTCGAATTCACCTCGTAGAAACCAAGCTCAAGAAGAAGAATGCCAAGTTATTGGCCAAGAATCTTTGTGAACCTGAATGGATGGTTGATTTTCTCATAGGGAGAAGCACAGATATCCGTGGACCATTGGATCTAGTTGATCGACGGGAGGTTAAGGCCAAGTTTCTTTCAACACTCACAAGTTCAGGAGGATTAGCACCTGTCAGATTGAATCAACGAGATCTATTGATTTAGCGCTTGAATTTCAGCATTTCGGAAGTTGGAAGTGTGGAGGAAACGATTTCAGGAATCCCCGATACATGAAAACCCGACGCGATTTGGACCGTCAAATATTAGGAGGTTCAGGATTGTTGATCTGTGGAAAGGAAGTCACGAGTTTGGAATTTGGGAAAAAGGAGGAGAGTTGCATCGTGAAATCACGAGTCGTGAAATCCCGATGCACTCAGAAATGAGGCCCCAGGACATGACTGGACGTCATATGATTGAGGCATAAGGGAGGAGCTAAATACCCATTAACCCATTTTGGGGTTTCGAGAATTGAAGGAGTCGATGGGGACTCATAATAGAAATTGGGAAGTCACAAGATCTGAAACACCTTTTTGGGTTAAGTCAGTGGTCGCGCCCGTGGTCATGTGGAGTAGGGGTTTGCGCCTAGTTCTTGTTCGCGTGGGTGTAACTTCTGAGAAGTACCTGTGGTATTATATGCATTGAAGGTTCTAGTGGGAACTAAGGAGACATTTTGGCTCAAGGGGTATAGAAAGATCCAATGACCTGGAGGTCAAGTAGACCCTACTGAGGTAGGGGTGTTGTGTCACATAGTCATTTCCCCTCTTGGTGGACGAGAGGCCCAACATGTAGTCCATTGAGATGGATTCCCACGACCTTTCAGGAGTAGGAAGAGGGGTGTACAGGTCTTGTTTATTAGTGGTCGGTTTGGAAATAGCACAGATGGTGCAGGACCTTATATACTTGCCGACATCTTGTCAAATTTTCAGCCAGTAGAAATGTTTCTGCAACACTGCCACTATCTTTTCAATGCCAAAGTGTCCTGCCACCTGACTGTAGTGATCTTCCCAAATCAACTTCACGTGCTTGCTTGATGGAATGAAGAGATGGCTCAGACGACACAAAAACCCATTTTGAATATGGAAATTAGCGACCACTGAGTTGAGGCCCAACATTTGGTAGGTGGTGGAGAAGTCAGGGTCTGTCTCATAGAGGTGGGGCCATCTAGAGGTCTCATGGCCGCAAGAGTCTAGCACCATGGTGAGTGTCGTGACTGGAGGTCAGGTGAGGCAATCAACAAATCGGTTGGTACTTCCTATTTTATACTTGATGTTGAGGTGGAATTGCTATAAGTATGTGGACCACTTATGATGGAGATCATTCTGCAATTTTCCTTGGGTCTGCATGAACTATAGTGGCTTGTGATTAGTGTGGATGACTATCTCCTTCCCAAGAATGTAATGTCTCCATTGGTGGAAGGATTTCACAATGGAGTACATTTCTTTGTTGTAAGTAGGGTACTTACGGACAACATATGATAATGTCTCACTATGATATGCCACGGGGTGGCTGTGTTGAGTGAGAAAAATGCCCACAACATAGTCTGAAGCATTTGTCTTGATCTCAAAAAGATGTTGCAGGTCCGATAATGAAAGTACTGGGGATGAGCACAAAAAATTCTTCAAGTCATTGAAGGATTGTTTTTGGGATAGGCCCCACACAAGTTTTTCCTTACCACCACCCCTGCTTACTTGGCTGAGGGCCCATGCGATATGAGAGAATATCAACACGAACCTGCGATAGAAATTGGCGAGGCCCAAGAAGCTCTGAAGTTCAGTGAGTATGGTTGGGGCTGGTCAGTCACGAATGACCTAGATCTTGGATGGATCCACATGCACACCACATCGATCAATGATGTATCATAAGTAATGGACCTTGTCCATGCTGAAGGAGCATTTTTCCAAGTTTGAATATAGTTTGTGCTGCCGCAGGGTGTGCAAAACATACTGAATATGCTACAAGTGTTCCGCCCAAGTCTTGTTGTAGATGAGGGTCTCATCTAGATACACCACTACAAAATTATTGGTGAAAGGTCGTAGGATATCATCCATCATCCTCATAAAATGTTTTGGATCATTTGTCAAACCAAAGGGCATGACCAACCATTCAAAAAGACCTTCTTTTGACTTGAGGGCGATCTTCCATACATCTGTCTATTCTATTAGGACCTGGTGGCAGCCAGACTTCAGATCAATCTTAATGAAGTATTTGGTCCCTGTGAGCTGGTCAAGGAGGTCGTCAATTCGGGGAATTGGGTACCGGTTTTAGACTGTGATTTTATTCAGGGTCCGGTAATCAATGCAAAGTCACCATGTCCTGTTTTTCTTCTGCACCAGCATGATTGGGCTCCCACAAGGCGATGAGATGGGACGTATGTTCCCCTTATGGAGTAGTTCTTGGATCTACCTCTTGATATCCTCGTTTTCCAACAGAGAATGACAGTAGACTAGCCCATTTGGTAGTAGTGTGCTTGAGGTCAGATCGATGGGACGCTTGACTTGGCAGTGCAAAGGTACCCTGGTAGGAGAGTATAATATATCTGAGTATTCTTCCATGACCTTATCCACTTGCTTCTGTTGTGTGGAGAGATTGTCCACAGAGGCCCTAGATGTGGCTGCAATCTTTTGCTCACTCTGAGAATGAATCACGAAGAAGAAAAATTTCTCGGTCTGAGAGATGAACTTCCTGCATTGCTTGGCAGAGATCAAGGAAATAACACTAGGAGGGACTTCCTCGGGTATCCTGTACAATTTCATGTTCAAAGTAATAATAACACTATGAGGCCTAGACTCATATACAACATGAAATTTCCATAAATAAGGTTGGCCCAAAATAACATTACAAACTTTCAGAGGAGAAACATCACACAATACCTCATCTTTTAAGGGCTTGATGCCATACGACAATTGACACTATTGGTTGACGTAGAGATCGCTTCCTTGAAGAGCTATCCAATGGTGTAGGGTTGTGGGCGTGGCATTGTCAGCAGGGCCAACAACTTGACGACCTCTGTTGAGATGAGGTTCTTCCGGAAACCGCTATTAATGATGAAGTGCAACAAGGTGCCTTTTACCCACATATGTGAATGGAATAGGCACTCACCTTCTTCTAGCTCGTCTGGTTCACTAGGCTGGAGCTTGGTGGTAGCAATGGTGGAACTGGGTTCCACATCAATGATCTGACTTCCCCTTTCTGGTTTTGACTCAGAGTCAGAACCCGCATATGATTCATAGGTTTTCACTTCGACCACCAATGACTACTTTGAGTGGTAGTCGTGTTATGCTAAGGGCTCTTATGGAAGTCACACCACTTCCCAGTATCTTTCTTTGTATTTCTGGTGTCCTTTGCTTGTGGATTGGAATGGTTGTCCTGGTACTGTCCATATTTTCTATGTCCTTTTTTCTATGGGTTGGGGTCGCCCCTTCCTAGATTTTGTTGTGAGGGGTTTCCAAGCCCAAATTGTCACGTCTTTTATTTGAGCTTCTGCTCAATTTTGACGGCATATCGGTAGGTCACACCCAAGGACGAGATGTCCATAAATTCCATTTCAGTATAAATGTATCTATGTAGAGCACCATGATACTTGAGCACCAGATGTCGCTTCGAATCTTTGATACCTAGCTTGGTGCATAAGGTATGGAATATATTTTTAAACTCTCGCACTGCTTGGTCTCTTTCTTTCTGCATTGTGGTCCATTTGGTATACAAATCATCATAACTTCCAACAGGGTAGTATTGTTCCTTAATATCATCCCTGAAGGATTCCCAGGTGGTCACAACTGTAAATAATGAGGGTTCCTTTGTTTCCTTTTGCTCACAGAAAGTTTCCCACCAATATTTGACATGGGCAATGACTTTGAGGAGTGCAAAAGAAATATTTTCTCTATTCAAAAAGTTATGGATATAAAAATACCCTTCTAGTAGATTCAACCACTTGTCTACAACATCTGCATCTTTCTAACCTTCAAATATATGAATATCAAAGTTGATTTGTACCTTGAAGGGGGCAGCGCCTCCGCTCAAGGAAGATGCGTCGTCTGTTGGTAGCCGCCGAAGGATTTGCACGAAACTATCCATCATCTCGTTCCTTTATTGCATGAGGGATTCCTCAAGAAACATTTTGAAAGGATATCATGTCCCATCATATTTCTTTTCTCATGCCATGAGAGGTCACTTGAGAATGCGAGAGATTTTGTCCTCAAGAGAAACAAGCTCGAGACCCAATTCTTTGTACCCTGACCTTGTTGGGGACATGCACTAAGACGAAAAGGAGCAGACCGCTCTAATACCACTGATCCATATTTATTAGTAGAACAAAATGAATACAGATTGTTAAAATATTCTTAATACAAAATAATAGAGATACAGTAAAATTGGTTTTATATTCAATAAGGAAATAAGTTAAAACTGTAAAATGCAACAGAAAACAAGCTTGTTGGAATGGTGGCAGCTTATCTCTGAGAAGAGATGCGATGACTGTGCTCATTCGAAAGAAGATGATTACAATGAGGATTTGAAGGAAGTTTTACAATAAATAGGAATGTCAAAAACCCTAGACATCCAAAAACCTAACCCTAGGAGATGAAGCGCCAAAAGTCATGTGGGCCCCATTTGAGTAAGTTAGTACATCAACTTCTTGGGGACGTAACTTTTTCACACAATCTTCGTTTTAGGTGCACGATAGCCCATTGGAAAGGTATCGTCGAGGAGATTCATTTTGGGGGAATAAATTAGAGACTTTGGATATCATTGAGAATATATATCCCGGAAAAACTTCATTTAGGTCCTCAAAATGGCCCCGGAATTTAAAAACTTCTAAAAATAGTAAATTGCCAAAATTGCCAGAAAACTGTTTTGAACGAGTTGGAAAAGGTGGTTGGCCACCGATATCCATCTGGATCAAGACCCAATGAATTATGTTCACTCTCATATTTCCTCTTTATTAATGTTCTGATATTTTAATGATGAATGTGTTTTTCACAGATTCGAACATGCCGCCTCCCAAGAAAGTTGCAAACAAACATCTCATGATGAAGGCCTCCACAAGCGGAAGCCAACACAAAGAAAAGTCATACACCCTAAGGGTTTTTTACGATGACACCACATGAATCATAGAGAAGGGAGGAACTTCACTCAAATAGTGTGAATTTTTCCATATGTTTAAGAAATAGAACTTCCCCATAGAAATTGAAGATCAAGATGAGCTCAAAGTATTCAAGAACACCCGAAAATCAAGATTACATAGGGTGGAATCTCATGAAGTTGTCTTTTCTTATGCGGAAATGATCTCATGGATCATTAGGCATGTATACATAAAAAAATGATATATCATCAATGCCAAGCAACATCCCATAGCATCATTTTAGGTGGATGACATACCCCAGTACTACCATTTGGAAAGAGGAATTTTGGCATTAGATGATGAACTCATCAAAATATTCCAACACAAGGTGAATGATTTATTCAAAATATAGTACAAGACTGATAAAATGTTCAAACACATACTGTAAGGCCCATGTTTCCCCCATTTTGTAAATATAATTATTATCATGACCAAAACTATAGACATACTTGTTATGTGATCATTGAAAGACAATGGACCTTTGATAAATTATGTAATGTAAATATTTGGTTATTAATGCAATAGGGAGATGTTGAACTACTTTTGAAGGGATGACCTTCACATTTTATGATGTAATGAGAGGAATTGTGAAAGAGGGAGACCCTCACTAGTTGAAATGACCCTGCCAATACAATACTCTATCAAAAAATAAAAGAAGTGCAGACCTTGAACTGTCCTCTCCCGAAAATTTTGATTACCAGTTAAGCTGGTGGTTGGGGAATCCTTTTGGAAATCAATGAGAGGAATGGTAAAGATAGTCCCAATGAAAATCTTATGTTGCTACCTTGAATTCTGGGAGAATAATATATCGTTGGGTCAAGGGGGAACACAGGGAAGGAAAATAACAGACAAAGAGACAAAAACTGGGAGAAAGAGAACTCTCTGGTTTGAGAAGAAAGAACATAGGAACCTAGTAAATTTTCTTGAGATATTCCCTCATGACATTGTCCCCTAGCTCAGGGGTGGTTGAATACTAGGAAAAAACTGGTGTAAATCACCTATGGTTGGTGGAGAGTGGCTCACCCTTCAGTAGTTTCTACATTCTTCCTAGTTTATAGATAAGTGTTTATTCTACTATGAATTTATTAAATTGAATTTATGGTGCAGGAATGTTTGCGAACAATGTTGAATATGAATGTTTGATTTATGGGCGTGTTGTGTATTCCTTCGAAGCTCATTATACTTATATGAGATATAATTGTATGGAATTGCACAAGTGTACCTGTGTTGTAGTAATAACCTTGGTTTCTCTGGTAGTTCTCGAGTCTAACAGATGATAGAACGACAGGGAAGGCATTTCTTGTTTTCTTGACGATTGTATATACTTTTAATAAGAGTTGTTGTAACTAATTAATTGTGTTAACGTGTAAACTGAGTATATTTAGAACCAATCGAG
>ML778848.1:221155-243695 GCA_009831015.1 Picea engelmannii
TATATATATATATATATATATATATATATATATATATATGCACTTGTGTAATGTAGTATTAGGATTCCTGGATGGAGTGAGTACTTTTGGGGTGGGAGGAAATAAAGGCACCCTAGGCAAGAGATGGAATGCCTTGGACCCAGGGGAGAGCTCTCGAAAAACTCAGAAGTCTTGAAAAGGACAGGATAAAACCCTTGTGAAATATGGCTAAGTCTTGGATCGGGCTATTAATCCGGAAAACAAATCTTTTTTTCCTCGGTGGATCATGACCATTGATTTGGAATGATGGTTTGATATTGACCCTTTATCAGAGCAAGGGTAATATTTGATATTGATCGTCAATCTGGTGATATAGATAGATCTTGACCTTCATTAGAGCAAGTTATGATGCTTGTAGAGGATGTTCCCCGAGTCAACAAGTATCGTTCATTTATCAGAGGGTGCTTGTGGTGGATTATCAACCATTGTATATGTCATGGTGGATATTGTCAGAGTCCAATGACATATAAGACCTAGAGTAATCATGTTCATTGAATTTGGCCTTATGATTAGATATCAATCATAGATCGTAAGGGCTCAGTATCTCAATTGATGATTAGTCCAATGGTCACAGTAGTATTGGATGCTTGAAGGGGAGGCATTATGATGGGAATGTCTACGGGACAATATGGGTCATCTATCTATGGACAACCTATGAATGACCTCTGTTGTAGATCATCGTGGGCCTCACTTAAGCAATACTAAGAGGAAAGGAGATGTTCCTCTGATGTGTCATGCTGGAAAGTAAACCATGTTGGCATGATTTACAGGCAGCGTATGGTTGTCATTGATGGAAAGTACAACAACGATGATGGCTTGAGTACATCAACGATGATCAGTAGTGCAGTGATAATCAGGGAAGAGTAGAAACCGTGATCGTTGGATCAACAATTCAGAATTCCCGATGGCTATTATCTCTCAATGTAGACAAGAAGAGCGCACTGAAGAGGAGGATAGATCTCAGGCATTAAATCCAAGCGTGGGATCGACCATCGTTGGATCAAGGAGAACCTGCACATTCTTTAAAGTGCAAGGAGTAGTGGGCTCACAAAATCCCGAAAGAAGGAGGACTGTCCATCATCAGGGAGGAAACATGGGGAAAGATCGTCAGTTCGCTGACTAGAGAGTCAAAGGAACGGGGTTCCCTAAACTCTCGAAATCGCGATATGCGGAATCGCGACTTAATCTGAGCCGTTAGAACAAGGTTTGATCTGGACCGTTGATCTTAGTCCATTTCGGAGTTTTGCGGATCGAGAGTTGGAGATATCAAAGAATAATAACCACAAGAATCCCGAAATCACGATATGCAGAATTGCGTCTTAATCTGAGCCGTCAGATCAAGGTTTGATCTGGACCGTTGATCCCAGTCCATTTCAGAGTTTCGCGGATCGAGAGTTGGAGATGTCAAAGAATAATAACCACAAGAATCCAGAAATCGTGACTTAATCTGAGCCGTCAGATCAAGGTTTGATCTGGACGGTTGATCCCAGTCCATTTCAGAGTTTCGAGGATCAAGAGTTGGAGATGTCAAAGAATAATAACCACAGGAATCCTGAAATTGTGATATTCGAAATCATGACTTAATCGCAGCCATCAGATCAAGATGTGATCTGGACCATTGATCCCATGCCATTTCAGAGTTTCGGGGATCATGACTTGGAGAGTCGAGATGCCTCATCTCCAGAATCATGAAATGTGAAATCGTGAAATGATCTGAGCCATCAGATCAAGTGTTGATCGGGACCGTTGATCCCACGCCATTTCGGAGTTTCAGGGATCGCGACTTGGAGAGTCGAGATGCCTCATCTCTAGATTCACGAAATGCGAAATCACAAAAGTTCCTTATGCATAAGACAGTGGTCACAACCCTGGGTCACATCAGCGAGAGATGGAGGAAAGAGCTAGAGAAATCAAGCTCCTTTTTGGGGATCGCGACTGGGAATGTCGAGACACATGGTCACACGAATGCCGAACTGCCAAAAGCTGAAATGCTGAAATGAATGCAAGATCCCTTGGAATAAATCCAATGATGCAGGTGAATTTGAACAAGATCGGAGGGCTACTGTAGCACGTCGTAGTGTAACTGCTAGAAACCATTGATGGTCTCTGCCAGAGAATTCGAAGAGACCTCTATGTGATCACCAGAGGAGATGAAGAGTCTCTAAGCTTCATCCAGTAAAGTAAGACGTTTTTTAGGAGGATTGACAGATGGATGAGCGTTGAAGTCTGTAACTGAAATAGAAGGCATAAGCGTGACTGTGCCAGAGAAGACGAGGAGTCTCAACTGCCAGAGAGGTTGAGGAATCTCAGCAGAACACCCAGTGATGTTGAACACGTGGTGGGAACCACCAGAGAATATGAAGAGTTGAGATGATCAGGAAAAAGCACTCGATATGTGCAGGAGATTAGGGGTGTGTGAGCATGCAGAGGATGGAAAATATTGCATGCACAAGGGCATAGGGACTATAAGAATGGGGAACAAAGAAGAGATTGGGGGTTGTTGTCGTGGGGAAGGATTCAAGTGTGAGAAAGGAGGCAGAGTGCAGGTGCAGAGATGCATGGTAGAGGAAGGTTGCATCAAAGGGATATGGTGCAGAGAGTATAAAAGGCAGAAGCACAGAAAGTGCAAGGGGCATGCAGAAGACACTGATGCAGACATAGAAGAGTAGTGTAACAAACAGTGACAAGGCTGGTAAGCCATTGAATAAATTTATATCACTGTAATAAGTTTTGGTAACAAGGAATTTATATACCAGGGTGGTTGGGAGGTGCTAGGGAGGATTGGTGTCCTCAAAGGTTCAAGTGGGTGCTTGAACACAGGGAGTTGGTGCTTCCTTCTAGTTGGTTCTAGAGAAACCAGGGATTTGGTGCTTCCTTCTAGTTGGTGCTAGAGAAACTAGGGAGTTGGTGCTTCCTTCTAGTTGGTGCTAGAGAAACCAGGGGGTTGGTGCTTCCTTCTAGTGGGTGCTAGAGAAAATAGAGAGTTAGTGCTCTCAACAAGTTGCAGCTTGCAAAACCAGAGGTTGTAGCCTCATAATGAGTTGGTGCTCATCTGTATGATAATGTAAAGAATGTAGATAATACTTATCATATAAAGAAAAAAAGGTTTTTACCCTGTATGGGTTTCCTCGGGAATTATCTGTCTCTGTCTTTCTCATATATGTGACTGATTCTGAATGTGCCTTTGTTTATTTCTCTACATTATTGTGATCATCTTTGAGTGCCTTGTAAAGATTTTAAAAGAAGCATAATTGTTTAAGCACGGTAACAACTGATTCACCCCCCACCTTCTCAGTTGTGCAACAAACCATTGTCTCCATACGTTGACACATGTATACCTATGATTTGAAGGAAGGACCGATGGGGAGTCTCTATCAGATTGTACCTTGAGATAGTTCCTTCAAATCTAAACCATCAGATCCACAGGATGGAGAAATCTCATTCATTAGTTGAAGGAGGCTCGTTTGAGTGATTGTGGATTTCAGGAAAGGTTTGACTCCAATGGGAGTGCTCTATGATGGCATGTATGCCACGGCAAGTCCACGTGGAGATCCACATGTCAAACAATGGTTATTCCATGTGTCATGGTCACTTGGAATAGTGAGGGGGTGGCCATGACATGATATGAGTGCCCTGTGTCTCACCAGTGTGTCCCAAAGGACAATAGGTGTCAACATCTGGTTCGTCATAAGGTAAAGGTTGGGCCCTTGTTGGGTCTAGACCATTGGATGGTCGCCTTCAATTGTCAACCATCATATATATGGATGAGAGATCTAGGTTGTTCATTAGATTTTGGAAGGTTGACAAGGTTGTGTATTGGACAAGAATCACCGACAATGATAGAGGCATTGATGACGTGATGAGAACCATTGATCGGTGGCAGGTCAAAGTTAATCTCCACCATAGATTATTGAAGAACTCTTATAGGTTACAGAATAGGTGATGATGTCATAATTTATGTGGCATACTATCATGACAACCAACTAGATCCTTGGGTGACATGTGTCACTTTTTGATTGGTTAGAGGAACCAGAATGATCTTAGAGGGCCACGAGACCCTTAGGTATTTTATCATAACCTAGGATCTTCCTATCGAGAGATATCGTCCATACATTGGGAGAGGTTCGAGGTTTAATATTGATCCTTTATCAGAGTAAGGGTGAGATTTGAGATTGATCGTCAATCTGGTGATATAGATAGATCTTGAGCCTTCATTAGAGCAAGTTATGATGCCTGTAGAGGATGTTCCCCGAGTCAACAAGTACCGTTCATTTATCAGAGGGTGGTTGTGGTGGATTATAAACTGTTGTATATGTCGTGGTGGATATTGTCAAAGTCCAATGACATATAAGACTCAGTGTAATCATGTTCATTGAATTTGGCATGACGATTAGATATCAATCGTAGATCGTAAGGGATCAGTATCTCAATTGACAATTAGTCCCATGGTCACAGTAGTATTGAATGCTCGAAGGGGAGGCATTATGATGGGAAGGTTTACAGGACAATATGGGTCATCTATCTATGGACAACCTATGAATGACCTTCGTCGTAGATCATCGTGGGCCTCACTTAAGCAATACTAAGAGGAGAGGAGATATTCCTCTGATGTGTCATGCTAGAAAGTAAACCATTGTGTCCATAGGTTGACACATGTCAACCTAGGATTTGAGGGAAGGACCAATGGGGAGTCTCAATCATATTGTACCTTGAGATATGTGCCTTCAAATCTAAACCATCAGATCCACAATATGGAGAAATCTCATTCGTCAATTGAAGGAGGCTCGTTTGAGTGATTGTGGATTTCAGGAAAGGTTCGACTCCGATGGGAGTGCTCTATGATGGCATGTATGCCACGTAAATTCCACGTGGAGATCCACGTGGAGATCCACATGTCGAACAATGGTTATTCCATGTGTCATGGTCCCTTGGAATAGTGAGGGGGTGGCCATGACATGATATGATTGCCCTGTGTCTCACCAGCCTATCCCAAAGGAAAATAGGTGTCAACATCTAGTTCGTCATAAGGTAAAGGTTGGGCCCTTGTTGGGTCCAGACCATTTGATGGCCACCTTCAATTGTCAACTGTCATATATATGGATGAGTGATCTAGGTTGTTCATTAGAGTTTGGAAGGTTGACAAGGTTGTGTATTGGAAAAGAATCACCGACAATGACAGAGGCATTGATGACGTGATGAGAACCATTGATCGGTGGTAAGTCGAAGTTAATATCCACCATAGATTCTCGAAGAACCCTTATAGGTTACATAATGGGTGATAATGTCATAAGTGATGTGTCATGCTATCGTGACAACCAACTAGATCCTTGGGTGACATGTGTCACTTTTTGACTGGTTAGAGGAACCAAAATGGTCTTAGAGGGACACGAGACCCTTAGGTATTTTATCATAACCTAAACTGTTGGATCTTACTATCGAGATATCTCATCCATACATTGGGAGAGGTTCGAGGTTTGATATTGACCCTTTATTAGAGCAAGGGTGAGATTTGATATTGATCATCAATCTGGCGATATAGATAGATCTTGACCCTTCATTAGAGCAAGTTATGATGCCTGTAGAGGATGTTCCCCGAGTCAAAAAGTACCGTTCATTTATCAGAGGGTGGTTGTGGTGGATTATAAATCGTTGTATATGTCATGGTGGATATTGTCAAAGTACAATGACATATAAGAACCAGTGTAATCATGTTCATTGAATTTGGCATGACGATTAGATATCAATCGTAGATCATAAGGGCTCAGTATCTCAATCGACGATTAGTCCCATGGTCGCAGTAGTCTTGGATGCTCGAAGGGGAAGCATTATGATGGGAAGGTATGCGAGACAATATGGGTCATCTATCTATGAACAACCTATGAATGACCTCCGTCATAGATCATCGTGGGCCTCACTTAAGAAATACTAAGAGGAGAGGAGGTGTTCCTCTAATGTGTCGTGCTGGAAAGTAAACCATTGTGTCCATAGGTTGACACATGTCAACCTATTATTTGAAGGAAGGACCAATGGGAAGTCTCTATCAGATTGAACCTTGAGATAGGTGTCTTCAAATCTAAACCATCAGATCCACAGGATGGAAAAATATCATTCGTCAGTTGAAGGAGGCTCGTTTGAGTGATTGTGGATTTCAGGAAAGGTTCGACTCCGATGGGAGTGCTTTATGTTGGCATGTATGCCACGTCAAGTCCATGTGGAGATCCACGTGTTGAAAAATGGTTATTCCATGTGTCATGGTCCCTTGGAATAGTGAGGGGGTGGCCATGACATGATATGAGTGCCCTGTGTCTCACCATCGTGTCCCAAAGGACAATAGGTGTCAGCATCTAGTTCATCATAAGGTAAAGGTTGGGCCCTTGTTGGCTCCAGACCATTGGATGGCCACCTTCAATTGTCAACCGTCATATATATGGATGAGAGATATAGGTCATTCATTAGAGTTTGGAAGGTTGACAAGGTTGTGTATTGGACAAGAATCACCGACAATGATAGAGGCATTGATGAAGTGATAAGAACCATTGATCGATGCCAGGTCGAAGGTAATATCCACCATAGATTCTTGAAGAACCCTTATAGGTTATAGAATGGGTGATGATGTCATAAGTGATGTGGCATGCTAGCGTGACAACCAACTAGATCCTTGGGTGACATGTGTCACTTTTTGACTGGTTAGAGGAACCAGAATGGTCTTAGAGGGCCATGAGACCCTTAGGTCTTTTATCATAACCTAAACCATTGGATATTCCTATCAAGAGATCTCATCCATACATTGGGAGAGGTTCGAGGTTTGATATTGACCCTTAATAAAAGCAAGGGTGAGATTTTATATTGATCGTCAATCTGGCGATATAGATAGATCTTGACCATTCATTAGAGCAAGTTATGATGCATGTAGAGGATGTTCCCCGAGTCAACAAGTACCATTCATTTATCAGAGGGTGGTTGTGGTGGATTATAAACTATTGTATATGTCGTGGTGGATATTTTCAGAGTCCAATGACATATAAGACCCAGTGTAATCATGTTCATTGAATTTGGCGTGATGATTATATATCAATCGTAGATCATAAGGGCTCAGTATCTCAATCAACGATTAGTCTCATGGTTGCAGTAGTCTTGGATGCTCGAAGGGGAGGCATTATGATGGTAAGGTTTGCGAGACAATATGGGTCATCTATCTATGGACAACCTATGAATGACCTCCATCGTAGATCATCGTGGGCCTCACTTAAGAAATACTAAGAGGAGAGGAGATGTTCCTCTGATGTGTCATGCTGGAAAGTAAACCATTGTGTCCATAGGTTGACACATGTCAACCTATGATTTGAAGGAAGGACTGATGGGGAGTCTCTATCAGATTGTACCTTGAGATAGGTGTCTTCGAATATAAACCATCAGATCCACAGGATGGAGAAATCTCATTTGTCAGTTGAAGGAGGCTCGTTTGAGTGATTGTGGATTTCAGGAAAGGTTCGACTCCGATGGGAGTGCTCTATGATGGCATGTATGCCATGTCAAGTCCACGTGGATATCCACATGTCGAACAATGGTTATTCCATGTGTCATGGTCCCTTGGAATAGTGAGGAGGTGGCCATGACATGATATGAGTGCACTGTGTCTCACCAGCATGTCCCAAAGGACAATAGGTGTCAGCATCTAGTTTGTCATAAGGTAAAGGTTGGGCCCTTGTTGGGTCCAGACCATTGGATGGCCACCTTCAATTGTCAAATGTCATATATATGGATGAGAGATCTAGGTCGTTCATTAGAGTTTGGAAGGTTGAAAAGGTTGTGTATTGGACAAGAATCACCGACAATGACAGAGGCATTGATGACGTGATGAGAACCATTGATCAGTTGCAGGTCGAAGTTAATCTCCACCATAGATTCTTGAAGAACCCTTATAGGTTGTAGAATGGGTGATGATGTCATAAGTGATGTGGCATGCTAGTGTGACAACCAACTAGATCCGTGGGTGACATGTGTCACTTTTTGACTTGTTAGAGGAACCAGAATGGTCTTAGAGGGCCACGAGACCCTTATGTATTTTATAATAACCTAAACCATTGGATCTTCCTATTGAGAGATATCATCCATACATTGGGAGAGGTTCAAGGTTTGATATTGACCCTTTATCAGAGCAAGGATGAGATTTGATATTGATCGTCAATCTGGCGATATAGATAGATCTTGAACCTTCATTAGAGCAAGTTATGATGCCTGTAGAGGATGTTCCCCGAGTCAACAAGTACCGTTCATTTATCAGAGGGTGGTTGTGGTGGATTATAAAATGTTGTATATGTTGTGGTGGATATTGTCAGAGTCCAATGACATATAAGACCCAGTGCAATCATGTTCATTGAATTTGGCATGATGATTAGATATCAATCATAGATCGTAAGGGCTCAGTATCTCAATTGATGATTAGTCCCATGGTTGCAGTAGTCTTGGATGCTCGAAGGGGAGGCATTATGATGGGAAGGTTTGTGGGACAAAATGGGTCATCTATCTATGGACAACCTATGGATGACCTCTGTCGTAGATCATCGTGGGCCTCACTTAAGAAATACTAAGAGGAGAGGAGATGTTCCTCTAATGTGTCATGCTGTAAAGTAAACCATTGTGTCCATAGGTTGACAGATGTCAACCTATTATTTAAAGGAAGGACTGATGGGGAGTCTCTATCAGATTGTACCTTGAGATAGGTGTCTTCAAATCTAAACCATCAGATCCACAGGATGGAGAAATCTCATTCATCGGTTGAAGGAGGCCCGTTTGAGTGATTGTGGATTTCAGGAAAGGTTCGACTCCGATGGGAATGCTCTATGATGGCATGTATGCCACGTCAAGTCCACATGGAGATCCATGTGTTGAACAATGGTTATTCCATGTGTCATGGTCCCTTGGAATAGTGAGGGGGTGGCCATGACATGATATGATTTCCCTGTGTCTCACCAGCCTATCCCAAAGGACAATAGGTCTCAACATCTAGTTCGTCATAAGGTAAAGGTTGGGCCCTTGTTGGGTCCAGACCATTTGATGGCCACCTTCAATTGTCAACTGTCATATATATGGATGAGTGATCTAGGTCATTCATTAGAGTTTGGAAGGTTGACAAGGTTGTGTATTGGAAAAGAATCACCGACAATGACAGAGGCATTGATGACGTGATGAGAACCATTGATCGGTGGCAGGTCGAAGTTAATCTCCACCATAGATTCTCGAAGAACCCTTATAGGTTATAGAATGGGTGATGATGTCATAAGTGATGTGGCATGCTATCATGACAACCAACTAGATCCTTGGGTGACATGTGTCATATTTTGACTGGTTAGAGGAACCAGAATGGTCTTAGAGGGCCACGAGACCCTTAGGTATTTTATCATAACCTAAACCGTTGGATCTTCCTATCGAGATATATCATCCATACATTGGGAGAGGTTCAAGGTTTGATATTGACCCTTTATTAGAGAAAGGGTGAGATTTGATATTGATCATCAATCTGGCGATATAGATAGATATTGACCCTTCATTTGAGCAAGTTATGATGCCTGTAGAGGATGTTCCCCGAGTCAACAAGTACTGTTCATTTATTAGAGGGTGGTTGTGGTGGATTATAAACCGTTGTATATGTCGTGGTGGATATTGTCAAAGTCCAATGACATATAATACCCAGTGTAATCATGTTCATTGAATTTGGCGTGACGATTAGATATCAATCGTAGATCGTAAGGGCTCAGTATCTCAATCGACGATTAGTCTGATGGTCGCAGTAGTCTTGGATGCTTGAAGGGGAGGCATTATGATGGGAAGGTCTATGGTACAATATGGTTTATCTATATATTTACAACCTATGAATGACCTCTGTCGTAGATCATCGTGGGCCTCACTTAAGAAATACTAAGAGGAGAGGATATGTTCCTCTGATGTGTCATGCTGGAAAGTAAGCCATTGTGTCCATAGGTTGACACATGTCAACCTATGATTTGAAGGAAGGATCGATGGGTAGTCTTTATCAGATTGTACCTTGAGATAGGTGTCTTCAAATCTAAACCATCAGATCCACAGGATGGATAAATATCATTCGTCAGTTGAACGAGGCTCGTTTGAGTGATTGTGGATTTCAAGAAAGGTTCGACTCTGATGGGAGTGCTCTATGATGGCATGTATGCCACGTCAAGTCCATGTGGAGATCCACGTGTCTAACAATGGTTATTCCATGTTTCATGGTCCCTTGGAATAGTGAGGGGGTGGCCATGACATGATATGAGTGCCCTGTGTCTCACCAGCGTGTCCTAAAGGACAATAGGTGTCAACATTTGGTTCATCATAAGGTAAAGGTTTTTCCCTTGTTGGGTCCAGACCATTGGATGACCGCCTTCAATTTTCAACCGTCATATATATGGATGAGAGATCTAGGTAGTTCATTAGAGTTTGGAAGGTTGACAAGGTTGTGTATTGGACAGGAATCACCGATAATGACAGAGGCATTGATGACGTGATGAAACCATTGATCAGTTGCAGGTCGAAGTTAATCTCCACCATAGATTCTCGAAGAACCCTTATAGGTTGTAGAATGGGTGATGATGTCATAAGTGATGTGGCATGCTAGTGTGACAACCAACTAGATCCGTGGGTGACATGTGTCACTTTTTGACTTGTTAGAGGAACCAGAATGGTCTTAGAGGGCCACGATACCCTTATGTATTTTATAATAACCTAAACCATTGGATCTTCCTATTGAGAGATCTCGTCCATACATTGGGAGAGGTTCGAGGTTTGATATTGACCCTTTATCAGAGTAAGGGTGAGATTTGATATTGATCGTCAATCTGGCGATATAGATAGATCTTGAACCTTCATTAGAGCAAGTTATGATGCCTATAGAGGATGTTCCCCGAGTCAACAAGTACCGTTCATTTATCAGAGGGTGGTTGTGGTGGATTATAAAATTTTGTATATGTTGTGGTGGATATTGTCAGAGTCCAATGACATATAAGAACCAGTGTAATCATGTTCATTGAATTTGGCGTGATGATTAGATATCAATCATAGATCGTAAGGGCTCAGTATCTCAATTGATGATTAGTCCCATGGTTGCAGTAGTCTTGGATGCTCGAAGGGGAGGCATTATGATGGGAAGGTTTGTGGGACAAAATGGGTCATCTATCTATGGACAACCTATGGATGACCTCTGTCGTAGATCATCATGGGCCTCACTTAAGAAATACTAAGAGGAGAGGAGATGTTCCTCTAATGTGTCATGCTGGAAAGTAAACCATTGTGTCCATAGGTTGACAGATGTCAACCTATTATTTAAAGGAAGGAATGATGGGAAGTCTCTATCAGATTGTACCTTGAGATAGGTGTCTTCAAATCTAAACCATCAGATCCACAAGATGGAGAAATCTCGTTTGTCAGTTGAAGGAGGCCCATTTGAGTGATTGTGGATTTCAGGAAAGGTTTGACTCCGATGGGAGTGCTCTATGATGCCATGTATGCCACGTCAAGTCCACGTGGTGATCCACGTGTCGAACAATGGTTATTCCATGTGTCATGGTCCCTTGGAATAGTGAGGGGGTGTCCATGACATGATATGAGTGCCATGTGTCTCACCAGCGTGTCCCAAAGGACAATAAGTGTCAGCATTTGGTTCATCATAAGGTAAAGGTTGGGCCCTTGTTGGGTCTAGACCATTGGATGGTCGCCTTCAATTGTCAACCGTCATATATATGGATGAGACATCTAGGTCATTCATTAGAGTTTGGAAGGTTGACAAGGTTGTGTATTGGACAAGAATCACTGACAATGACATAGGCATTGATGATGTGATGAGAACCATTGATCGGTGGCAGGTTGAATTTAATCTCCACCATAGATTATCGAAGAACCCTTATAGGTTATAGAATGCGTGATGATGTCATAAGTGATGTGGCATGCTAGCGTGATAACCAACTAGATCCTTGGGTCACATGTGTCACTTTTTGACTAGTTAGAGGAACCAGAATGGTCTTAGAGGGCCACTAGACCCTTTTTTATTTTATCATAACCTAAACCATTGGATCTTCCTATCAAGATATCTCGTCCATACATTGGGAGAGGTTCGAGGTTTGATATTGACCCTTTATCAGAGCAAGGGTGAGATTTGATATTGATCATCAATCTGGCGATATAGATAGATCTTGACCCTTCATTAGAGCAAGTTATGATGCCTGTAGAGGATGTTCCCTGAGTCAACAAGTACCGTTCATTTATCAGAGGGTGATTGTGGTGGATTATAAACCGTTGTATATGTCATGGTGGATATTATCAGAGTCTAATGACATATAAGACCCAGTGTAATCATTTTCATTGGATTTGGCGTGACGATTAGATATCAATCGTAGATCGTAAGGGATCAGTATCTCAATCGACGATTAGTCCCATGGTCGCAATAGTCTTGGATGCTCGAAGGGGAGTCATTATGATGGGAAGGTCTGGGAGACAATATGGGTCATCTATCTATGGAAAACCTATTAATGAACTCCATCATTGATCATCGTGGGCATCACTTAAGCAATACTAAGAGGAGAGGAGATGTTCCTCTGATGTGTCATGCTGGAAAGTAAACCATTGTGTCCATAGGTTGACACATGTCAACCTATTATTTGAAGGAAGGATCGATGGGGAGTCTCTATCAGATTGTACCTTGAGATAGGTGTCTTCAAATCTAAACCATAAGATTCATAGGATGGAGAAATCTCATTTGTTAGTTGAGGGAGGCTCGTTTGAGTGATTGTGGATTTCAGGAAAGGTTCGACTCCGATGGGAGTGCTCTATGATGGCATGCATGCCATGTCAAGTCCGTGTGGAGATCCACATGTCGAACAATGATTATTCCATGTGTCATGGCCCCTTGGAATAGTGAGGGGGTGGCCATGACATGATATGAGTGCCCTGTGTCTCACTAGCGTGTCCCAAAGGACAATAGGTGTCAGCATCTGGTTCGTCAAGGTTGGGCCCTTATTGGGTCCAAAAAATTTGATGGCCACCTTCAATTGTCAACCATCATATATATGGATGAGAGATCTAGGTCGTTCATTAGATTTTGGAAGGTTGAAAAGGTTGTGTATTGGAAAAGAATCACCGACAATGATAGAGTCATTGATGACGTGATGAGAACCATTGATCAGTGGTAGGTCGAAGTTAATCTCCACCATAGATTCTCGAAGAACCCTTATAGGTTATAGAATGGGTGATGATGTCATAATTGATGTGGCATGCTAATGTGACAACCAACGAGATCCTTGGGTGACATGTGTCACTTTTTGACTGGTTAGAGGAACCATAATGGTCTTAGAGGGCCACGAGACCCTTAGGTATTTTATCATAACCTAAACTGTTGGATCTTCTTATCGAGAGATCTCATCCATACATTGGGAGAGGTTCAATGAATATCTGCACCATCAATACTAGGAACATTGTCCTCGAAACTACTGCGGTGGTGAAGATGGGTATAAGCCCCGATTTTTGATGATGGAATATCACCGATGACGAGGAGGGCTGGAGAGAAATGAAAATTGTTGATCAGTGAGTGGGAGGGGTTGAATCTTAGTCGTGGATCTTGGTGGGTCCCATCGTTGTACCATCAGGAACATCAAATACTAGACATTAACCTATATGGAAGTTAAAGTTGTCGACTCACTTAGGGTCATTGGATGATCAACGCGAGGACCATTGGATCTAGGATGGGTCTGATTAATGGGTCATCATCAAAAATTTTGGTTTGGGTGTTGACGATAACCCACATGCTAGTTTGGATCACTAACGCAACTAGAGTTGTAAGATTATCGGTGATATACGTGGATCTCTATGGCTACCCACCTTGTCCAACTAGCTCAAAACATGTTTTTGGAAACTTACTATGTGTAGCAGTTTTGTTGGTTTCTGAACTTCCAGGGAGGGGACTAAACGACGTTTCTTCATGATCAGGCACCTAAAAGATATAAAAAGTCTTTTTTTGAGTGCCCTAAATTAATCTACTCATCAATACCTTTCCAACGAGCTATCTTACGCCCTAAACAGAGATTGTATGAAAAATATATGACCCTGAGAAGTTGATGTACCAACTTACCCCAACGGGGCCCACGTGACTTTTGGCGCTTCATCTCCTAGGGTTAGGTTTATGGATGTCTATGGTTTTGGCATTCATTTTTATTGTAAAAATTCCTTCAGAGCCTCATTCCACTCATATTATTTCGAATGAGCATATTCATCACATCTCTTCTCAGAGATAAGCTACCACCATTCTAGCAAGCTTATTTTCAGTCTACATTTTATAGTTTTCAACATATTTCTTATTTAATAGAAGTCAAGTTTTACTGTATCTCTTTTATTTTTCACTTTGTATCTATTTTAGTTTTATAAATATGTGGTTTCATTTCGTTCCATTCATAAATCCAGATCAGTGGTATCAGTGGTATCTGAGCCTTGTCCTGAAACCTCAACATTCGCCTTTGCTGCTTTCAGCGGAGCCATGGCTGAAGCTTGCGTTTTAGCTCTTCTGCGATAGAAATGCGTATACATACAGAAGTCAGTTTACTCAAAAGTGATGAGATCTGCGTGCTATGAAAATTCATTTGTGATAATGAAATGCAACTCTTACATATATTTGAAAACTCGGTACCTTTCAAAACAAGCCTGTCAAATCATATTTAGAATTAAATTTTTGCCGTAAAAAATCCGATCTTATATTCATAGATTTACCCTATTTCCTCATTAATGTCATAAATTTTTGGCGGTTTTAAATTCAGTTGGCGTATGGAGAGAAAAGGCTTCCTCGTGAATTGTGCAAGCATCGAAACGCAGGATATGTCTTGATTTATCTTAATTAATCCACTCTCGCCAATGGTAATTGATATCTCGCTATTTGTTATATCGGGGATTTTTCTTTAACATTTTGAGTCTCTAACTCCCGAGACTGCGAAGACCAATTTTGGTTTAATTAAAAGTAATCGTGATTTGGGGCTTGATTAATTTTATAAATATTATATTCGCCATATCGCAACTCGGAGCTTCTAAGATAAGTTTCTGGGAGATTTACATGTCGAGCTGCGAAACCACGAGATCACGATAACATGACTTAATTAAAAGGTAAGATAATCTTGGATTAAGTGATTAATTAGTCAAGTTATAATTGCATCATGAATTCACGAGTCGGGTTTTAGACACTGTAACCTTCGAAAAAGATACTGCCGAGTGGCGAGACGCCGAGAACAACTTTTACCACGGTTAGCCTTTACCTTCAATCCTTGATGTGGGTTATTCAAAAGGACTTCGTGTCCTCGGCTATCGGGGCTGTGATAGTAAAAATTTGGGTTTGGCGAACGTCGAGGCACGAAACCCCGACGACGCTTACTTACGAGTTAGGGAAAACTTTACCCTCGTTACTGTCTTGAGGGGAAAGTTAACATGATTTCACCGTTTCGTGACTCGGGCTATGAAGATTACATGAATTATAGTATCCGACCTGCGAGATCCCGAAGTAGAACAAAAAGAGGAAACATTTCTACAAAAGATAGGACTTGTTTTGAGAGTAGAAATATCATCGTTGCTCGCGTGATCAAGCTTCAGATATCATCGATATCTCAGAGGAAAAATGAAAAACCTTTTTAGATTTCAAGCATTAAAAATGAAACTTGTGAAGGGCTAGAAAAACCAAAGCGGCTCCAACACCATCCATGGTATGTGAAAATAAACACTATGGGATAGGATATGATTTCAAAATGTTTCTCAAGAAATCCCTTGAGCGACAAAGGAACAAGATGATGGACAATTTTGTAAAAATCCTTCCTTTAGCACCAGGAGTTATTCTTATATTGCTTTAAGAACAAGCCCAAAACCCATCAAAATATAAATTATTAAAACAAGTTTATACTTGAGTGGATCAACAATACTGAGTAAGAAAGGGAGAGGGAAGCAAACTATCTACATAGGCATTCCATTGGCCATGGAGTCATAACATCCTACAAATCAAAGGAAATTAAACTGTATACCAGATAAAGGTTTTATATAATTATGGGTAGAAGCATAGATAATATGACAAAAGAAATAACATCCATCATACAAAGATCCTTTCTACAAACAGATTAAAGATTTCTTAAATAATAAACAATGATTTAATGGGAAAGATACAACAAATCCTCCGTTTTTCATGAATCCATCAATCAATGACAATTATGATCCTCAAAACCTGCAATATATTCAAGCAAGAGGATGACAAGATAAATTTAAAACAAATAATACAATATGATAAACAAATCTCATGAATCTTTAATGGCAGAAATGTTGATTACAAATAGGCCCTCATGCTTACAAATAAACAACTAAAATGATCTCTTAGATCGTGAATCCAACCTTTTAATCAACAAAACCACTGCTATCTATAGTGTATCAATTATTCTTACTCTAAATAGTTCAAATCCCAAGTGCTTACATTGGATTCCCTTTTCTCTAGGAGCTGTTACAACAAGGTGAAACATAAAATCCACCTAGCTCCTATTTTTTTTGGATCTTGTCTATTGTGATAAATTTCTTTTGAAACAGGGCATGTTACTTGATCGGGTG
The DNA here is from genome assembly GCA_009831015.1 of Picea engelmannii. Lineage (NCBI taxonomy): Eukaryota > Viridiplantae > Streptophyta > Pinopsida > Pinales > Pinaceae > Picea > Picea engelmannii. Next base: position 237,818 of record ML778848.1, read on the forward strand.
ATGGAACACATGTAACTCATGTCAAAATAACTCATAGGAAACCATTTGAACCCCCTTATACAGGTGGCATCCCTCCTACAACTCGAATTTATCAAACTGTTAGAGTTTGTAGTGCAATTTTAGGATTCACTGCAAACTTTCCTGTATATGATGATTTCAAATTTTCTCCCAAATGACGAGGTTTCTAGGTCAGGATGAGTTTTGGTCAACACATCCAATATATTATGATTCATCTCCACAAACAATTTCATAAGAACCCGAATCATAATTTAAAAGTTTCGATGAAAACATGACTCTGTTATATACTAATTCGCTGCAAATTGTCCCAAAATTACCGGTTCACAGCACCTTTGACAACACACACTGTGAAATTTCCTGTAGGTTCCTTTTAACCTCCAAAACGATTCCAACCTTTAAAAATTTCATAATAATTTGGGAGAAACCTTTCATAGCTTGCTACAAACCTCTTGAAACATGAAGTAACCTTTAGAAATCATATGAATATGGTAACCTTAACTCAAGACCCAAAATCATTACTCAGGTTATAATTATATGGAAAAAGTAAACTATGGAAAAAATGATGCTGATGTGAAATAGTATCTTGTATTCATCTTTTCCTGGTACTTCTTCTAGTGGCCACCTTTGCATTTTCTCACCAAAATTCTCTGGAATGTGTCCTTGAAAAATGGTTCAAAATTGATAAGTTACATGTCATGTGGCTCAACCCTGACAATCTCACCAATTTTGTGAAACTTCTTACCTTGTTGATTGTCCATGATAGATTGTTTTGAAAACCCTTTACCCTATTATAACAACTTGTTATCAGATATATGATCAAAATAGGAAAATAGGGTTTGTTTACATAACTGGAAAAACTTAGGGTTTACTTGAATAAACAATTTATGCACAACAATAGTGTGAGGATGAAAAAGCTGCAAGTATGAGGTGAGAAAAGAAGAACATAAATCCCAAATTGAATGAGGCTAAATTCAGGCAAAAATTTTAGCAACTCTATGTAAAACAGAGGGTTTGCAACGCACTGTTGAGTTCACAACACAATTTTTGAGTTTGCAGTGCACAGTTTGTAGCATCATAAAATATATAGTGGATAAGGTTATTGATGCAAGAGGTAGCTGCAAATTGATCTTTTTGGTATAACATAACAAACTTGAAGATTTCCAAAGTTTAGGATACCAATACTGTAGGATTTGATAAGTGCAAAGAGTTTGCATCGCATAAAATATGTAACAGTTTGCAGTGCAAAAAATATGTAATAGTTGGCAACAATATAAAATGGTTACAAGAAAGAAATATAATCTTTCATTTGGATTATGACAACATGTAACCAAAGAATGCATGGAGGCTTTAAATTGAGATACATATGTGACCAAAACTTTTCCTCTTATGCTAATGATGACAACCACCATCATGAGTGAAATACTTTTGTAACTGTACTCTGATCATCTTTCTAGACCTTGACTCATGTACATCCTATGTGTTAACATATATCTCCACAAGGGATGGATACCTCCCTGTGAGGCTCCAATAAAATGATAGTTCCAATACCTTATCCATTGATCCTTGCAAAACAGAGACCTGAGAGATCCTTGCTCATTTATTAAAATCTGAAAATACTTCCACACTGTAACCTGACCACATTATGAAACTTGAAGGAAGTGATTAAAAGAAGAGATTATTTATGTACATATACTCTACTCCAAAAAACAAATATGATAAAGTGTATACAAATTTTCAGTCTAACCATTCAAGAAATTGACTGAGCAACTGAAATATTTGCATATATATATTTAGAATAAAGACTTGAAACTGAATCAACAACTCATCACAAAACTGAACTCTAAATTTACATTCGAACTGTAGTAAAAATATTTCATTGACTAAATCCTCCAAATAAGCTATTGCAGGAACGTGGAAGGCATGAAAACCAAATATTAATTGATAATCAATAATGCATACCTCAGTCTGGTCTTCATAACTGAATTAATCTTGCACAATTTTTTCTTCATGGATGGAATTGTTTTTCATGCTTTCTGTTTTAATGGAAGCATAAGGTATGAGTTGTGAGTCTCCATGTGATCCATAAGAAGAAAATGAACTCTCTCCATTATTGATCTCTTCTTCTTCTAGCTTAAGGAAATCATTTTCCTACTTGATGAAATCTTGAATCTGTTGCTCAACATTTCCAGAAGAAAGGAGAAATAGTTGTTCATGATCTTCAACAACACTATCTAAGTGTACATGAGGACTTTTCAATGGTTAATCATCATTTGTTTCAGCCAGGCTATCATATTCAATATCAGATTTTTTTTTAGTTTTAATCTCCTCTTGCATAGAAGAGTTTGACATTTATTCTACAAGAAATAATTCTTATTTAATCTCCTTTTCAATGAGATCTTCATAAATCTCTTCACAAGAGAAACATTCTACTGTCTACTAATTACAAGACTCAAAATGTTCACAAAAATCTTCAAGAAGTATGTCAACAAAATAATACCTTTTACAGTGTTTTTTGAAAGCAACATGGAAATCTCTCAAGGAACATATGCTAAAACCAGGAAGAGAAAAATACCATTCTCATGCATCACCCTTTTAAGAGTACATGGACATTTTCATCAATACATCCTTGTGAAGTATGCCTAGTTAGTCCATGCATTGATGAAATGTAACAAGATGTTGGATATGATTATCCTCCTTCTCTTGTTTGAAAACAAGAAGATAATCCATCCATTCTGATGGAGGAGGTACTAGATTTGGAAAATTAGGGACAACTGAAAAATTGAGAGGTGCAAACCTTCTGTTGGTCACTATAATTGCTTATTAATTAAACAATCAAGTGTTACATAAGTTGTCAACCCAGGGAAGTCTGTTTATTTCAAAGGTAATCACACACTGTATATGCTCAATCTCAAAAGCAATCTAGAGTTGTAGTAAAAGTACACTAATCACACCTTGCTTGAACAAACTGAAGTTCTACTTTGATTTATAGTAAAATCAATCTATCTATTGTAGAGTTTTTAAGATTCAAAAGGAAATCACTATCAGAAGAATCCTGGATTACATTAAGAAATAGCAACCTAGTAAAAAGGAATTTTTCATCACACTGCAACGAAGATTAACCATTCTATAACAGAGAACAGGACCCTATTCCCCAAAGCAGGAATCTTCAGCACCTGTCTTTGACTATCACACTTTCATAAACTCATCAAACATAATCACCAATCAGAATGAATAACAATTACAGAAGACTAACTATTTTATAACAGAGAACATGACCCTATTCCCCAAAGAAGGAATCTTTAGCACCTATCTCTGATTATCACACCTTCATAAACTCAGAATTACCAATCAAAATGATTAACAATTACCTAGGAATGAATTGTATGAAAACAATGTAACAATCAGTGGAAACAGAGTTTCAGAAAAACAGAGTTTCAACAAGGTATGAATAAAAACAATACTAACATACTACATAAACTAATGGGTGAATCTTGTGAGGAAGGTGGGCCCTTTCCTTCTCACAAGATTCCCCAGAAATGAAAGAAACTAAGAAGAAATTCTCAAAATGATCTTTTATTCATCTGTCAAATGTGTCAAGTTACAATGTCTAGCGTGAACACACTCCTTCTCTCTGATTCACTTCTAGCTAAGCCTCTCTGTAATCCCCCTCTAATGTCGATCTCTCACTGTTTAAAGAGGAGAATCCTCTTAATACAATTGATCATAAAATTACATGTGTACATACAAATCCTATTCTTAGTCTGATCTAATATTCTATGTTGGAATAGGATATTCTGATCTCCCGTAGAAAAATGTTGTTATAGTAGTTGAAATAGTGTTGGCTTGAGGTGCAGTTGTTGCGGATGGTGTAACAACTTCCTTATTTATCTTCTTGTTACTGATGTTTGTACTATTTCAGCATCGCAAAATTACGGACTGTTTTAGCAACGAGATTTGCGTCATGTTTGATTGTTTCAGCAACGTGGTCTCAAGCAACAGCGATGGTTGGTGCTGGCTTAAGGTACGGCTATTGCGGCCAGTGTAACAACTCCTTCTTGTTACTGCTATGTGAAATTTTGTTTCAGCACCGAAAATCACAGACTGTTTCAGCAACAGGATTTGCGTGTTGTTTGACTGTTTCAGCAATGGGTCTTCAAGCAGCAACAATGTATAATCTGCAGTTCAAATTGTTTCAACAACTATATATTTCGGATCGATGGCTAAGTATGAGAGTAATGTAAAATTACATGTAAAAAAAATTAAACATATAGCAAAGAGAAGAAACGTTATATACCTTTGGAAAAGTAGGTTAAGGTGATAATGTAGGCTTAAATGTGAGTGGGAAAATGATGTAATGATAGAAAAAAGTATGAAAAAAAAGGGACATTATAGGGTCCTAACACCCCCCCCCAACTAAAAAGGTTGCATGTCCTCAGGCAACTTCAATCAAAATCAGAATCCGGATACTGACTCTGGGTGTGCAAATTACTTAAGAAACAGTTGTGGAAAGTGTTGTCTATTGGAGCTCTGAATCCTTGAACACGTTGTAGCCTTTGCCAAGCTGTTGTTTCAACCTTCTTGGGCAACTTATGATTAACTTGATATTTCTCCGCTGGCATCCACAAAATAGGAAAATGGAACTGATAACCTATCCAATTTTCAGCACATTGTTGGACACATTTGATGTAACTCGGTACCCGGGAGATTTCTATCTCAAGATTGGTAGGACTAAAGGGATTGTGCTCCTGCCTTTTCTCAGAAGATTGTTGCCAAAACGTGTTATTTGATTCTAGGGAAATAGTCTCTATGGATTTAATAAACTATTGGCAATCCTGAAGTACTGTTGCCTGTAGTTGCCTTATGTATTGATTCATCCATGGTTTCTTCAAAAAATTTTAATATTCTGCAACAAAGGTGGCAGGGTTCTGTGGTTTTGGCCGTATACAAAGGAGATGGTTATCTTCATTGTGCTTGGTAGCTAGAAAATCATTCTTCCATGTAATCTGATTGTTAAGGAAGGAGGTGAATGCCCAAATCTGGATGTCACCGACAAGAGGGTTAAGGTTAAGCTGTCGGTTCTCAGGGATGGTCTCATTATGAAGATATACCTCACATATTAGGTGTTGATCAATAGTAGAGGCTTCTACAAAAGTTTTAACAAAATCTGCTGGATTGAACACTACATGGGGTCTGCCTTCTTTGAATGATTTAATCTGAAAAAAATGTAAGTCATTCTATGAGGAAGAGAGAGTAATTTGAGGATGGTTTCCTAGCAGCCAACAATTTTTGTGCCAAATCAAACATCAAGACCAATGTGTCTTTTATCTCTTCATTCTGCTTCTTATGGGCACAATATTCTTGGCATATTTGCTCCAAATCTTCCCAGTTTGAATAGATGTGGTTTAGCCAAAGTAGTCTGTGCTCCTGCAGGTTTTTGTCCTGTGTAACAATAGACTCTTTTTTCCATTTGTCGATTATTGTCTGCTCATCCCATGGTTGAGTTTGTGTTTCAGCATCGCAAGTGATAGGCCGAGGTAGGGTCTGAGTGGGTTGTTACACAAGAGTATGGGTACTGATCTTGCTAGGAGGGGCAGATTCATCAATAGGTAGTGTTTGTACAACTTTACTAATAAAAACAGGGGCTTCAGATGTAGCAGTTGTTGTAGGCCAGGGTTCATTTTGAATTTTTGAAGGTACTACTAGTTCTTGTGTAACAGTAGGGTTGTTGGTCACTATAATTGCTTAATTAATTTCAAACAACCAAGTGAAACATAAATTATCAACCCAGGGAAGTCTTTTGTTTCAAAGATAGCCACGCACTATATATGCTCAATTCCAAAAGCACTTAGTGTTGTAGTAA
>ML778848.1:247821-262157 GCA_009831015.1 Picea engelmannii
GCCAATAATAACCCATCCTGAGAATTTTATGTGTTGTTCTCTTATCAACAAAATGCCCTCCACAAGGGCCATCATGACAAGCTTTTAGTAAATCATAAACCTCATCTTCTCTAATGCATCTTTGGATTTCTTGATCAAGTCCTATGTGGAAAAGGCACCCACTTATCCATCTATACCGAGCACTTTGTTGAATGATTATTCTTTTCTCTCGGTGGGATAGGTGTGGTGGTAACTTCCCTGCAACCAAGTAGTTAGCGACGTCTGCATACCATGGTGAGTGAGCAGATACTGCAAATAGATATTCATCAGGAAAGGAATCATCTACTAGAGTATTATCATCAGGTGTTAACCGAGAAAGGAAATCAACTACATTTTCTTTTCCTGGTCTATCTACAATTGTAATATCAAATTCTTGTAATAATAGTAACCATTTGGTGACTCGAGCATTTGTGACAGGTTTGTTCATTAAATATTTGATAGCTGGGTGATCAGTATGGACAAAAGTAGAGTATCCAGTGATGTAATGTCGAAATTTATTAATAGCATAGATAACTGCTAAGAATTCATTTTCGGTAACTGTATAGTTAAGTTCAGCAGGAGTCATATTCTTGCTAATGAAGTAAATAGCATAAGGGAGATGATTTTCTTCTTGTCCCAAGACAACTCCTATTGCAGTATCTAAAGCATCTGAGGATATATGAAAGGGAAGTGTCCAATCAGGTCCTCTTAGAATAGGAGTTGTAGATAACTGATGTTTGAGTGTATCAAATGCTTTCTGGCAAAGATTAGTCCACTTGAATTCAACATTTTTCATAAGTAACACAAACAGAGGAGAAGCTATTTTGGAAAAAAAATTGATAAATCTTCTGTAGTATCCAACATGTCCTAGGAAACTTCTCACATCTGTTTGGGTTTTGGGGATAGGAAGGTCTTTAATGACCTGTATCTTGGATGGATCCACCTGAATTCCTTGAGATGAAATAAAATTTCCAAGTACTACTCCTTCACTCATCATCATATGGAATTTTTCTGTGCTTAAGGAGAGGTGGGCTTGTATACATCGTTTAAGTACTTTCTCAAGGTTTTGTAGTGCTTCCTCAAAAGAGACACCATGATGGGTAAAATCATCCATAAAAATTTCCATAGAGTCATTAATCATATTAGAAACGATTCCTATAACTGCTCTTTGAAAGGTTGCTGGTGCATTACATAGTCCAAATGGGAGGACTCTATAAGAAAAATTTCCCCATGGGCTAGTAAAAGTGGTCTTATCTTGGTCTTGGGGTGCAATTTTGATCTGATTATACCCATTGAAACCATCTAAGAAGGAGAAGAATTTCTTCCCTGAAAAACTATCTAACACCTGATCAATGAATGGTAACGGAAAGTGATCTTTTTGAGTGGCTTTATTTAAGGCTCTATAATATACACATACTCTCCATTTCCCATTTTTCTTAGGAACTATTACCAACGGGGAAACCCATTCACTATCCGATATGGGATATATAAACCCTGCATTAAGCAATTTTTGAATTTCCTCCTTAAGAATTTCTCTTAAATTAGGGTTCATTCGTCGTTGAGATTGGCAGATCGATCGACAATCTTCCTTGATATAGATACGATGAGTACATAATTCGGGAGAGATTCCCTTCATATCTGTATAGTCCCATGCTAACGCTTCCTTATGTTCAAGAAGTAACTTCTTTAATTGTTGTGTTTCAACAACTGTCAGGTTGGGGTTTATGTTCAGTGTTTTGCCAGGTTCAATTTCTACTGGTATACTTTCAGAAGAGATGGTGGCTGATGTTTGAGGTGGGTCTTCAGAATTAAGGTTTTCCTGGGTATCTGACTCCAAAAGTGAAGCTAGTTGGTTATGTGTTTCTGGATTCACAGAGGAAGGTTCACAAATAAAATTATTAATTACTTCATCCTCAATGGCATCTTTAAGGCTTAAGGCTTGTCCGATAGTCAAGATAGGTTGAGTAGTTTGATCATCAAAGTCCACCAATAAGGAATTGTCATTATTAATCAAGGGTGTAGTGTGAGGGTAGAGGGTAAGCTGTTTAGTCTCACATCCATTGGAAATTGTCATTGAACTAGATCGACAACTGATAAAGGCATCTGTTGTGGCTAGCCAAGGCCTGCCCAAAATTAGAGGGTGACCCCCCAACTTTGTTTTAGGTTGTAATACCACAAAGTCAGCTGGATAATTCCAGGATTCAACTGATATGATTAGGTCTTCAATGAATCCTTCTGGTTTGATTGTAGAACAGTCAGCTAATTCTAGAATGGTTGGGGTATCTCTGATTTCATTCTTCAGTTGTAACAATTGTGAAGTTTCAAGAGTCATAATATTGATAACAACGCCTAAGTCTACCAGAACTCGAGGAATTATTGTTTTTCCAATTTTCACTGTGCTGGTAGGATGGTTGGGATCACCATATTTAATTGGAGGAGCTTTACCTTACATTAGTGCAGACAAATCACCCATGACATGAACTATGAGGGGATCTTTAGTTTTCTTACTAGGTTTCTTAACACAAATGTCTCGCATAGTTCTGGCATAAATTGGTACATCTCTTAGTGCTTGTAATAGTGGAATTTTGACATAGAGATTTTGTAATTCCCCTAGAATATTGAAAGCAGGTGGCTCAGGCGTTTTAGTCAAAGCTAGATGCTCAGGGAATGGTGGTTTTGTTGTTTCAGCAACAGTGTTGGGGGACGATTGTACCTCTTCAGGTACATCGTGCTTTTTTATTTCTTCTTTATCAGAATCAAAAGAGGTAACATCATCAATGATAGGTTCTACTATTTTCCCAGATCGTAAATGAATATCATTGCATTGTGCAGGGAAAAAAGAAAGTATAGGTTGGTTTTGAATATCAATGCACTGCACAGCCTTATTATTGGGGTTAGTTTTAGGTTGTACAGGTAGTTGGGCCTCATCATTTGATTTTTCGGTGGAGTACCTGATGGTAAAGAGAGTGGTTGCTGAAATTGTGATTGAAATTGAGGCAATTGATTTGGGAACGGGGGTTGTTGACCTCTCCAATTTGGATTCCATTGGTTAAGGTAAGGTTGTTGTTGTGGAGGCCAAGGAGTCCACATTGCTGGGTCTACAAAGGGAGAGTTTGTTTGTTGCATGGGTGGGTAATTCATTTGATTGAGGGGTGGGTATTGCATTTGATTAAAGGGAGGGTAATTTACTTGATTAAAAGAAGGATAGTTATTCCAACAATTAGAAGATGTAAATGGAATATTAGGATTCATACCTTGTCCCCTCGGATGCCATTGCCTTCTCTATGTCAATAGATAGACAACTTCATCTTCTTCCTCAGTTGGTTGTAATGCTGCTTTGATTTCTGGTAAAGAAGGGCATTGTTGAGTTTCATGATCCTTATCACAAATGGTGCAAATTGGCTTTTTGTCCAATGGGCATTCCCTTCGTGGGAGCTTAACTCTGCATTTGGAACAAAATATGGATAGAGCTGCTTCTGCTTCAGCTTGTTTCTTTTGAATCTACAAGGTATCAATTTGTGAAGCAAAAGAACTTAACATTTCAGTTTTAAAACCCTCAAGTAAATTACCTATTTCGGCTCTTGTTGCTCCTCCACTGGCTGATTTTTGAACTCTTGAAAATGTGGTATCCTTGTTGTTTGATTTATTCCTTGCAGCTCCTCTTGAACATCTTTTACATAGGTTAACAATTTCATCATATGATTCTTTAGATATGTCCCCTTTACCAAGCATATTCAGCATATCTAGACAGTCATCCCTTACTCCTTTTAATAATATTGTTTTAAGAATATCCTTACTTACATTGGGGTGACTGGATCTTTGTAGATTATACTGTAGTCTTTCCACAAAGTCCTCTAGATTTTCATCCTCTTTCTGTATCATCTTGAATAATTCCTCTCTTTTTTCTCTTGTTCGGCAATAGTCTTGATATTTGTGCAGAAATTTATGTTTCACTTGATCCCATGTTGTGATTACATGACCTCCAACACTCATGAACCATCTTAATGAATTTCCCTTTAATGTTGCTGGGAATAGCTTTAATTTTTGAGCATTGGAAATGTAATCATAACTTCTGCATAATATGTCAAACTCGAAAAGGAATTCATCAGGATCTTCAGAAGATAAACCATGAAAGTTAGGTAAATCCAAAAGTGGGATATTCTTCATGGGAGCTACTCCTCTAGGGAGATCACCAATAGGAATTCCTAAGGTGGAAAAAGAGTTTTCATCATTTACCTCTGCTTCAAGACCTGCCTGTTCTTCATGGTGCAGTTCTTCATTATACTCATCCATGGTTTCTTCTGTTTGTTCTCCTGCTGCACTTGCTCGATCCTCAATGTTTTCTGTTGGTTTCTCAACTGTCTCAGGGATCCAAATCTCTCTCCCCATTTCAAAGTTCACTTGAAAGGAAGGTTGAGGCTTTGGTTCTTGAGAGCTTGGTCACTGAGGAGCAACAGATTCAGATTTTGATATAATCTGGTCGATGAAGGTCTTTCTTCCTCCTCTTCCTCTTCCCCTGCCACCTGTAGGGTTAGTTTCCTTGGGGGGTCCATGTCCTCTCATGCAATCTGTGCATCTGAAAAAAAAACATAAATGCTTTTGAAATCTATAATTGCCTTCCCCGGCAACGACGCCAAAATGTTGGTCACTATAATTTCTTATTAATTAAACAGTCAAGTGTTACATAAATTGTCAACCCAGGGAAGTCTATTTATTTCAAAGACAATCACACACTGTATATGCTCAATCAAGAAATCTATCTATTGTAGAGTTTTTAAGATTCAAAAGGAAATAACTATCAGAAGAATCCTAGATTACATTAAGAAATAACAACCTAGGAAAAATGAACTTTTCATCACACTGCAATGAAGATTAACTATTCTATAACAGAGAACAGGACCCTATTCCCCAAAGCAGGAATCTTCAGCACCTGTCTCTGACTATCACACTTTCATAAACTCATCAAACAGAATCACCAATCAGAATGATTAACAATTACCGAAGACTAACTATTCTGTAACAAAGAACAAGACCCTATTCCCCAAAGAAGGAATCTTCAACACCTGTCTCTGATTATCACACTTTCATAAACTCGAAATTACCAATCAAAATGATTAACATATACCTAGGAATGAATTGTATGAAAACAATGTAACAATCAGTGGAAACAGAGTTTCAGCAAAACAAAGTTTTAACAAGGTATGAATAAAAACAATACTAACATACTACAGAAACTAATGGGTGAATCTTGTGAGGAAGGTGGGCCCTTTCCTTCTCACAAGATTCCCCAAAAATGAAAGAAACTAAGAAGAAATGCTCAGAATGATCTTTTATTCCTCTGTCAAATGTGTCAAGTTACAATGTCCAGCGTGAACATGCTCTTTCTCTCTGATTCACTTCTAGCTAAGCCTCCCCGTAATCCCCCTCTAATGTCGATCTCTCACTATTTAAAGAGGAGAATCCTCTTAATACAATTGATCATAAAATTACATGTGTACATACAAATCCTATTCTTAGTATGATCTAATCTTCTATTCTAAAATAGGATATTCTGATCTCCTGTAGCAAAATGTTGTTACAGTAGTTGAAATGGTGCTGGCTTGAGGTGCAGTTGTTGCAGCTGGTGTAACAACTTCCTTATTTATCTTCTTGTTACTGTTGTTTGTACTATTTCAGCATTGCAAATCACAGACTGTTTCAGCAATGGGATTTGCATCTTGTTTGACTGTTTCAGCAACGTGGTCTCAAGCAACAACGATGGTTGGTGCTGGCTTAAGGTATGGCTGTTTCGGCCAGTGTAACAGCTCCTTCTTGTTACTGTTGTATGAAATTTTGTTTCAGCATCGGAAATCACAGACTGTTTCAACAACGAGATTTGCGTGCTGTTTGACTATTTCAACAATGGGTCTTCAAGCAACAATAGTGTATAATCTGCAGTTCAAACTGTTTCAGCAACTATATATTTCTGATCGATGGCTAAGTATGAGAGTAATGTAAAATTACATGTAAAACAAATTAAACATATAGCAAAGAGAAGAAACGTTATATACCTTTGGAAAAGTAGGTTAAGGTGATAATGTAGGCTTAAATGTGAGTGGGAAAAGGATGTAATGATAGCAAAAAGTATGAACAAAAAGGGACATTATAGGGTCCTAACACCTTCGTGCCAAGATAGCCTCCATGGCCTTTGTCGTCCTGAATCAGTGAAGTTTCCAACATATAATTTCTTCATGGAGTGGAGTCTCCAGGTGAATTATGTAGTATGAATATGTCCATATTCATTTCACCATCCAAATCTAGATCTAATCAGTGTCGTTCTCCTAGATAAGATCTTCAACTTTGTCCCCGACAACGACACCAAAAATGTTAGCACCAAGAGTTGTTATTAGACTTATTTAAGAACAATCCCAATACCCATAACAATATAAATGATTAAAACAATTTTATACTTGAGTGGATCAACAAGACTGAGTAAGAAAGGGAGAGGGCAACAAACTGTCTGTAGAGGCATTCCATTGGGCATGGAGTCATAACATCCTACAGATCAAAGGCAATTAAATTGTATACCAAATAAAGGTTTTATATAATTATGGGTAGAAGAATAGAGAATATTACAAAAGGAAGAACATCCATCGTACAAAGATGCTTTCTGCAAACAAATTAAAGATTGTTTAAACAATAAACAATTATTTAATTGGCAAGCTACAACATATCCTTTGTTATTCATGAATCCATCAATCAATGGCAATTATGATCCTCTAAACCTGCAATATATTCAAGTAAGAGGATAAAAATATAAATGGAAAACGAATAATACAATCTAATAAACAACTCTCATGAATATTTAATGGAATAAATGTTGATTACAAACAGGCCCTCACGCTTACAAATAAGAAGCTAAACTGCTCCTCCAACTCTCTCCTCTCTTGGATCATGAATCCAACCTTTTCCTAAAACAAAAAAATACTATATATAGTGTATCAAACCTTCCTAATCTAAAGAGGTATAATCCCAAGTGATTGCATTGGATTCCATTTTCTCTTGGAGCTATTACAACAAGGTGAAGAAGAAAATCCACCTAGCTCCTATTTTTTTGGATCTTGTCTATTGTGATAAATGCCTTTTGAAACAGGTCATGTTGCTTGATTTGGTGATGGAAAACATGTCCCTCATGTCAAAATACCTCCTAGGAAACCATTTGAACCCCCTTAGATAGGTGGAATCCCTCCTACAACTCAGATTTATCAAACTGTTTGAGTTTGCAATGCAATTTCCGGATTCACTCCAAACTTCCTGTGGATGATGATTTCAACTTTTATGCCAAACAACAAACTGGGTCAGGCTGATTTTTGTTCAGCAATTCCAATCTATTATTATTCATCTCCAAAAACAATTTCATAAGAACCCAGATCAGAATTTAAATGTTATGATGAAAAAATGACTTTGTTGCGTACTAATTCGGTGCAAACAATCCCAAAATTACCAGTTCGCAATGTCTTTGACAACACGCGCTACGAACTTTTCTGTAGGTGCCTTTTTACCTAAAAAATGATTCCAACCTTTAAAAATTGAATAAGAAGTTGGGATAAACCTTCCAGATCATGCTACAAACCGCTTGAAACATGAAGTAACCTTTCGAAATCATATGAATATGGTAACCTTAGCTCAAGACCCAAAATCATTACTCAAGTTATAATTATAAGAAAAAAGTGAACCGTGGAAAAAATGATGGTGATGTGAAATAGTATATTGTATTCATCTTTTCCTGGTACTCCTTCTAGTGGCAACCTTTTCATTTTCTCACAAAAATTCAACTAGCCCAACCTCTGGAATGCTTCCTTGAAAAATGGTTCATAATTGATAAGTTACATGTCATGTGGCTCAGTCCTGACAATATCACCCCTTTTGTGAAACTTATTACCTTGATGACTGTCCATGATAGCTTTTTTTAAAAACCCTTTACCCTCTTATACAACTTGTTATCAGATATATGATAAAAACAGGAAAATAGGGTTTGTTTACAGAACTGTCACAACTTAGGGTTTACATGACTAAACAATTTATGCACAACAATAGTGTGAGGATGAATAAGATGCAAGTAGGAGGTGAGTAAAGAAGAAAATAAATCCCAAATTGAATGAGGCTGCAGTCAGGAAAAAATGTAGCAACTCTATGTAAAATAGAGGGTTCACAACACATTGTTAAGTTCGTAGAGCAATTTCTGAGTTTGCATTGCACAATTTGTAGCATCATAAAATATATAGTGGATAAGGTTATTGCTACAAGAGGTAGCTTCAAATTGATCTTTTTGGTATAACATAACAAACATGAATATTACCAAATTTTAGGATACCAATACTATAATCTTTGATAAGTGCAAAGAGTTTGCAGCGCAAAAAATATGTAACAGTTGACATCAATATACAATGGTTATGTTAGTTCCCTATAATTTCTCAGGCTGAAGAAGAAATGAGAAGAAGTAACTACAAAGCCACTTGGAGTCCTGGATCTAACCCTCCAAGACTCAGAGAGGGATCTCTCATTCTGATCTAGCTTTGTTTGGATTGGATGTTTGGCTAGTTATAAGAGTACAGAGTTTGGTTTTTTAAGTGGTTTGGTTGGATCAGAGAAAAAAGGCCATGGGAAATGGAGTCAGAGTTCAGAATGGATCAAAACCAAGTCATAACAAGATAATATTGCAAGGCAAGGTAGAAAAACTCACCGGATCCTCAAAATTTAATGCATGGAGGAGATGAAATAGGTCTAGGAGTCCAATAAAAAACAGAGAAATCAAGAATCCTGAATTCAATCTTCAGTGGAAAACACAAAAATCATTGCAAGTCAGAGATAGAGTGTAGATTAAAACAAATTATGCTCTTAACCTTCCCAGAACAATTCAAAATATAAGAGAAAATGGTGATAATAGAAAGAACAAGTTTACAGAGACAAAAAAACTTCACCAATGAAATTTCTCACAAGAATTCTGAAATGGTCACACTGTATTACTAAAATCATCCATGGAGGCTCTGTGAGCTGTTTTAAAAAATTAATTCCATTCTTCAATAATGGTCCCAACTGATCAACCCTTTTACATTGGAATTATAAAAATATATATAATAGACTCTCCCCCAGGCTGAGGAGATCGAAATCAACAACCTGGCCAAAAATAGAAACAAATCCTTGAAAATTTTGAACTATCTGCCTTGAAAGATGGGTTGAACTGTTGAAAATAGAGGTCCACTCAGATGCTTGTATATCCAAAGATGTGATAGCTGTGAAAAATGGGAAATAGGTTATTGTATATGAGTCTGTCCTGAGCAAAAACCTCTTTCGTTTTTTCTAAATTCATCTCCATCTCTCCAAAACATCTATCGCAAAAACATGACACAATCAAGAAACATGGAATCCTGAAAAGTGGTGTTTGGAGATGGCTTCGATTCTCCCAATTCCTGATACCTGTGAAAAAATTGATAGAGGTTATTGTTCTTCATCCCGTTACGGAGAAAAAACTCTCTCATTTTTTTTAAATTCCTTCTTGTTTGGTCGAAAACGCTCTCGTAAGACAGGTGGTCAAATTGTGCAAAAAACGGTTTTGATTTTGGGTGGTAAGTGGTATTGAGGGAGCGGGGGGGGGCTCTGGTAGCACCTGGTGATGACAAGTGTCTAGGTGAAAACCACTTTCCTTCCCCCCCCCCCTCGTTAAAGTTAGGATGGACGGGGGTGTCCGGTAAGATTATGGGCGTCGATTTTATTATTTGGGATGTGTGCGTAAAGTGCATGTCTTTTGTTTTTTATTTTATTTGTTTTATATGTTTTTTGTTTTATTTATTACGTTTATTTAATTTAAACTTTGTTTTATTTTTATTTAACTTTTGTTTTATTAATGTTTTACGTGTTTTTTGTTCTCTTTTTTGTTTTATATATTTTTATATATGTTTTAAATGTTTTAATTATATTTTTATTTTACTTTCTCTTTACGTTTAGTTTTTATGTATTTTATTGTTTATGTGTTTTATGTTTTTATATTGTTTTATTTTTTATGTTTTTATTGTATTTTAATTAATGTGTTTATTTTTATTATTATTATTAATGTCTTACCCTAATCCAATTACTAACCTAATTACTAATTATTAACATTATTAATTTAAACTAATTAATTATTTATTATTAATTACCCTATTAAACTAATCTAATTACTAACCTACTAACCTACTAATTACTTACACTATTAATTTAAATACTTATTAAACTAATTAATATTTTATTATGCTAAGGTTATCTAACTATGTTTATGCAGGGATGAGTGGTGGGCGAGTTGTAGCCAATGAGATAAATGGTTAGGGGAGTGAGTGGTGCAGAAGGTGAATGAAGGATGCAGCAGGTTGATGAAGGATCAGGTGAAATGGATGGAGGGGAAAATGAAATCAACCGAGCCCAACGAACCAGATGTCTTAACCATGAGAGAAATGTCAAACATATAGCTGAAGAATCAAGTCACCTATGATTATAGGATCCCAACATAGGATCCACCTAGAGATGGAAACTCTTTGAGGAGGTGAAAAGAATCATAGAACTATGAACACACAGACCAGTGTTTTTATCCGTTGGGATGATCTCAAAACTTTATTCTGCAACCTATACTTGTTCGGATCTTTCAACTAAAACCAAATCAAACTGAAGACTGAAATTTTGAAATTGAGATCGAAAAAGTGTTGAAAGGGATGCTCAAAGAGATGAGCTTTGTTGCACAATGCTACCTACCCTATACTGATGAAAATCATGCTGATTAAAATAATACAAAAATGCTAATGAAACCAGTTAAGTAGTTACTGAAACAAGTGGATTGCTTGACTTCTTGTTAGCACAATCAAAAGGACAACTTGACCTTTTGTCCACAAAGTCAAAACTACAAAGTGTAATGTCCATTGTTGAAGACATGATTGATCTTTTATGCTAAAAAAAATCTTCCATGTAGTCTGCTATGGGTTCAAGAAAGACATGACCTATTTCTTTACTTTCAACAAATTTATGGTCATAATTGGGCATGACACTTATGCTTTTTACATCGTTATACAATTCCTGATATGGCTGAAAATTTTCTACTGAACTTTGAAAAGAGGCTCCTACTAGACCAAACCAAGAAATTGATTGCCTAATCATGTCTAAATCATAACTTCTTTTAAGTCCATAACTGGAAAATGAAACATGACTTTGTCTACATAGATTATCCAATACATCAACTGTTGGGTCTTGTAGGAACTGAGATGTTTGTTGCATTGATTCCAATGAAAGTTCTTGATCTTCTATGTGTTTATCCTTTAGTGCATACTCAATATTCTTCTTCAAAAATTGAAATGAATTAAAGCTTAATGGTACAGAGTTATAATGCATTAATTCATTTTATGTTTGAACATCAATGTAATATAGGGGCTGCAACTTTGGAGCAAGAACATCTTCCATGTCATCTATGACATCCTTAACAAATTTATCAGAACATTCTCCATCTCTATTATTGACAACTTGTTTATAATTTTCTCTCAGAAATTGAAATTAAGAGAAACATAAGGGAAAAGATTTTCCCCTTACTTTGAGATTTTCTACATTTTCCTCATTGCTGTCATAATCAATATGCATAGGTTGATTGTTATATTTGAGCTGTAACTGATCTTCGTCCTATGAAAAGTATGTTGTTGATTGTTCTGAAGAGTTCACATTGATGTAATCATCATCATATTGATCATATTTGGGTAGATCATCCATAAAATAAATGTCATCAAACATACACATCATATCAATTGATTGCTCCTCTACAAGATGATTTGGATTTTCATTTGTGTCCATGTTGTGAATTGAATACATGAAATAATCCTCTTCTGATCTATGATACCAAGGGTGATATGCAAAGTGTTTAGGAACAATGACCTTTTCTTTCTCTGTAACCAATGGAATATGATTCCCTTGAACAACAAGTTCATTTCCCATGATGAATTTTTGCATCATTTCTTTCATTGTGCTGGTCAAAATGTCCAGTTTATCTTCTGAAGATTTCAACTGCTCCTTTGTTGTTTTCTCCCTTTATTTTGCCTTGATCTTTGACCTTTTTATCAACAAATTAGCTTCCACACTAATTGCTTTGTCCTACATCTCCTTGAGTGTAGTAGTGTTCCTTTCTCTCAACTGAAATTCCATCTCTGAATCAAAGGCATCTGGGTAATGTAAGAGAGCTAAACTAGGAGGTGGTCTTATATCAGCAGGCATGGAATTGTAAAATTGATTGAATATGGATGAAAAGTGTTGTACTGTCTCTCCTGGATGTCTTTTCAAATGATCATACTCTTCTAAAATGAGAAAAATATTTCTCTTGATCTCCCATTTACCAAGGAAGACTTCTACAAACTGATGAAAATTGGAGATGCTTGCAGTTGACAAAGTTTTGAACCATTCCTTAGCTCTATCTTGCAAAGATAGAGAAAAAATTCTAATGCAGACATCATTTTCCTCAACCTCAAAAAGATCAAGAAAATTCTCAAAACCCTGAATGTGTTTCTCAACAGTGATGTTACCATATTCTCCATCAAACCTGCGAAGATATTTGTAGTAATTAACAGGGAAATCATGTAGTATAGGGGGTAAGATAAGAGGCTTGTATCTATATGGAATATTTATAGGTGTAGGAGTATGTACAAGGGTTGTAAAAATAGGCTTGATCTCTTGAGGATCCTCAGTTTGAATTTGATCATAAAAAGAGAGGAAATAATTAAAAATAAAACCTATTATGTCTTGGATGAAATTCCAACTTGCATACCTGATCTTTTTAGATTGTCTTATCATGTTTTAGGTTTTTCCTCCAGTGAAGTCTTTGAATTGGAATTGATCTAGAGCTGATTGGAGTCGTCAGGTGGATGATTCATCCTTATTGTGTCTGATCATTGTCCACCATCAATAATCATATCTGGAACTTGATACACTTTTCTGAGGAAGGATCCCTAGTATGGTCGCCACTATGTTAGCTCTCTGTAATTTCTCAGGATGAAGAAGAAATGGGCAGAGGTAACTACAAATCCACTTGGAGTCCTAGATATAGCCCTCCAAGACTCAGAATGGGCTCTCTCTATCTGATCTAGATTTGTTTTATATTGGATGTTAGGCTAGTTATAAGAGTACAGGGTTTGGTTTTTTAAATGGTTTGGTTGGATCAGAGAAAAAGGCCATGGGAAATGGAGTCACAGTTCAGAATGGATCAAAACCAGGTCATAACAGGCCAATATTGCAAGGCAAGGTAGAGAAATTCACTGGCTCCTCAAAATTTAATGTATGGAGGATATGAAATAGGTCTAGGAGTCCAATAAAAAACAGATCAATCAAGAATCCTGAATTCAATCTTCATTGGAAAACACATAAATCATTCCAATCCATAGACAGAGTGTAGATTAAAAAAATTATGCTCTTAACCTTCCCAAAACAATTCAGAATATAAGAGGAAATGCTGATAACAAAAAGAACAAGTTTATAGAGACAAAAAAACTTCAGCAATGAAATTTGTCACAAGAATCATGAAATGGTCACACTGTATTACTGGAAATCATCCATGGAGGCTCTGTGAGATGTTTTACAAAATTAATTCCATTCTTCAATAATGGTCCCAACTGATCAACTCTTTTACATTTGAATTATAAAAATATATAGAATAGACTCTCCCCCAAGCTGAGGAGGTCGAAATCAACAACCTAGCCAAAAATAGAAACAAATCCCTAAAATTTTTGAACTGTCTGCCATAAAAGACGGGTCAAACTGCTGAAAATAGGGGTCCACTAAGACGATTTTATCTCCAAATATATGACACATGTGAGAAAAATTAAAGAGTTTATTCTATATGAGTCATTCCTGAGAAAAAACCTCTTTCTTTTTTTCCAAATTCATCTCCACCTCTCCAAAACAGCGACTGCAAAAACATGACAAAATCAGGAAACATGGAATCCTGAAAAATGGTGTTCGGAGATGGCTTAGATTCTACCAATTCTTGATACCTGTGAAAAAAAATGAGAGACGGTATTGTTCTGCAGCCCATTACGGAGAAAAACCTCTCTCGATTTTTCAAAATTACTTATGGTTTGGCTGGAAACGTTCTCAGAAGATAGGTGGTCAAACTAGGCAAAAGACGGTTTTGATTTTGGGGGAAAGCGGTTTTGGAGGGTGATAGTGGTATCCCAGACCCCCCAGGGTGGTAAGTGGTATTTGGGAGGGGGGGGTCTGGTAGCACCTGGTGATGACAAGTTTCCAGGTGAAAACCTCTTTCTCGGACCCCCCCCCCCCCCCCC
>ML778848.1:262259-286144 GCA_009831015.1 Picea engelmannii
TGTGCGTAAAGTGCATGCCTTTTGTTTTGTTTATTTTATTTGTTTTATTTATTACGTTTATTTAATTTAAATTTTGTTTTATTTTTATTTAACTTTTGTTTTATTAATGTTTTACGCGTTTTTTGTTTATATATTTTTATATATGTTTTAATTATATTTTTATTTTACTTTCTTTTTACGTTTAGTTTTTGTTTATTTTTTTGTTTATGTGTTTTATGTTTTTATATTGTTTTATTTTTTATGTTTTTTTGTATTTTAATTAATGTGTTTATTTTTTTATATTATTAATGTTTTACCCTAACCCAATTACTAATTATTAACACTATTAATTTAAACTAATTATTTATTTATTATTAATTACCCTATTAAACTAATCTAATTACTAACCTACTAATTACTTCCTACACTATTAATTTAAATACTTATTAAACTAATTAATATTTTATTATCCTAAGGTTATCTAACTTTGTTTATGCAAGGATGAGTGGTGGGAGAGGTGTAGCCAATGAGATAAATGGACATGGGAGTGAGTGGCGTAGAAGGTGAACGAAGGGTGTAGTAGGGTGATGAAGGATCAGGTGAAATGGATGGAGGGAAAAATGAAATCAACCGAGCACAGCGAGTCAGATGTCTTCATCATGAGAGCAATGTCAAACAAATAGTTGAATAATCAAGTCACCTATGATTATAAGACCCCAATAGGTTACAAGAAATAAATATAATCTTACATTTAGATGATGAGAACATGTAACCAAAGACTGCGTGAACGCTTTAAACTGAGAGACATATATGACAAAAAATTTCCCTCTTCTGCTAATGATGACAACCACCATCATGATAGAAAAATGGTACTTTGATCAGCTTTCTAGACCTTGACTCCTATACATCCTATGTGTTAACACCTTCAACGACTATCGACAAGCGACGCATCCACCTCAAGCGGAAGTGCCACGCCATTCAAGGTATAGATCAATTTTGATATTCCTATATTTGAATTTCAAATAGATGCGGATGCCGTAGATAAATGGTTAAACCTCCTAGAAGGGTATTTTTCTATCCACAACTTTTTTGATAGAGAAAAGATTACATTTTCACTCCTCAAGGCCATCCCCCATGTCAAATATTGTTGTTTTACCCACTTGGGGTTCCTTCAGGGATGCTATTAAGGACCAATAATACCCTGTTGGAAGTTATGATGACTTGTATACAAGATGGACTACACTGCGAAAGGAAAGAGACCAAACAATGCTAGAGTACACTAATGTCTTCCATACCTTGTGCACCAAGATAGGTATAAAATATTCAGAGTGACATCTGGTGGTCAAGTATTGTGGTGGTCTGGATAGAAACATCCAAAAAGAAATAGATTTTTTGGACATCTCATCCTTGGGCGGGACCTATTGATATGTCGTGAAAATCCAACATAAGTTGAAACAAAAGACACAGTAGTTTGGGTATGGGAACTCCTCACAACAGAAGCAGGGCAAGGACAACCCCATCCCGAAGAACAAAGGATAGAGCAAATATGGGCAACCATAAGACAACCACTCCAAGTTGCAAGCAAAGAAGGACAATGGGAAGGTGAAGAAAGATATTGGGAATGAGAGTGACTTCTATAAGAGGCCCTGGCATAAAAATATTGATTGTTGCTCAAAGAAGTCATTGGTGGTTGAGGTAAAAGCCTCTGAATCAAATGCGAGTTTCGACTCTAAGTCATAACCAAAAAAAAGGAGATGAATCATTGATGTGGAACCCAATGCCACCATTGCTACCACCAATATCCAACCCAGTGAACTTGATGAGCTAGAAGAAGGCTATTGTGCGCCCTAAAAAGAGATCATATGCAAAAGTTACGACCCCAAGAAGTTGATGTACTAACTTACCCCAATGGAGCCCATGTGACTTTTGGCACTTAGTCTTCTAGTGTTAGGTTTTTGGATGTCTATAGTTTTGGAATTCATGTTTATTGTAAAAATTCCTTAGGAGACTCATTGTACATCTTCTTGTGAATGAGCATAGCCATCACATCTCTTCTTAGAGATAAACCGCCACCATTATAGAAAGCTTGTTTTCAGTCTGCATTTTATAGTTTTCAACATATTTCTTATTTTATAGAAGTTAATTTTTACTGTATCTCTGTGTTAATATTATAAATCTATGGTTTTATTTATTTATGCTCATAAATCTAGATTAGTGGTATTAGAGCAGTCTGATCCTTGTCATTTTTCTTAATGCATGTCCTCGACACAGTCAAGGTATAGAGAGTTGGGTCTCGATCTTGTTTCTCTTGAGGACAACTACTCTCGCATGCCCAAGAAACCGTCTATGGTGAGCAAAAAGAAAGACAACAGGACAAGATATCCTTTCAAAATGTTTCTTGAGGAATCCCTTGAGTGACAGAGGAATAAGATGATGGAAAAATTTGCACAAATCTTTCAATGGTTGACGACAAGAAACACATCCACCTCAAGTAGAGGCACCTTCCCCTTCAAGGTATAGATAAATTTTGATATTCTCATATTTGAAGGTCAAATAGATGTCGATGTCGTAGATAAATGGTTAAACCTCCTAAAAGGGTATTTTTCTATCCACAACTTTTCGATAGAGAAAATATTACATTTTCACTCCTTAAGGTCATCCCCCATGTCAAATATTGGTGGGGGACTTTCTATGAGCAAAAGGAAATAGAGGGATCCACATTATTTGTAGTTCCACCCACTTGGGGTTCCTTCAGGGATGTTATTAAGTAACAATACTATCCTTTTGGAAGTTATGATGACCTGTATACAATATGGACCACACTGCAGAAGGAAAGAGACCAAACAGTGCCAGAGTTCACTAATGTCTTCCATACCTTGCACACCAAGATGGGTATCAAATATTCTAAGTGAAATTTGGTGCTCAATTACCGTGGAGGTATGCATAGATACATTCATATATAAATAGAGTTTTTGGACATCTCATCCTTAGGAATGGTCTATCTATATGCCATCAAAATCAAGAAGAAGCTTAAATAAAAGACACGACAGTTTGGGTATGGGAACCTCTCACAGCATAAGCAGGGAAAGGGTAGCCCCGACCCATATAAAAAAGGATAGAGAAAACATGGGAAACCTAAGAACAACCATTCCAAGCCATAAGAAAATAAGGACAATGGGAAGATGAAGAAATATATCGGGAATTGGTGCGACTTCCATAAGAGGCCTTGGCATAACACTGCTGATTGCCACTCAAATAATTCATTGGTGGATGAGGTAAAAGCCTCTGAATCAGATGGGGGTTCCAACTCTGAGTCATAACCAAAAAAGGGGAGATGCATAATTGATGAAAAAACCAGTGCCATCGTTTCTACCACCAAGATCCATCCCGGTGAACCTGATGAACTAGAGGAAGGTGAATGCCTCTTTCATTCACAGATGTGGGTAAAAGCTACTCCACTGCACTTCATCATTGATAGTGGTATCTTGAAGAATCTCATCTCATCATAGGTTAGCAAGTGACTATCCCTATCGACAATGCCACACCCTCAGCTCTACACCATCAGATGGATCCATCAAGGAAGTGATCTTTGCATTAGCCAACAGTGTCTCTTGTCGTATGACATAAAGCCATTCAAAGATGAGGTATTTTGTGATGTTTCTCCCCTTGAAGTTTGTGATGTTCTTTTGGTCCAACCTTATTTATGGAAATTTCATGCTATATATGATTTTATGCCTCGCAGTGTTATTATTACTTTGAATAGGAAATTGTACAGGATACCTGAGGTAGTCCCACCTAGTGATATTTCCTTAATCTCTTCCAAGAAATGCAGGAAGGTCATTTATCCGAATAGGAAGTTTGTCTTCTTTGAGATTCACTCTCAGAGTGAGAGAAAGGTTGCAGCCACATCCATGGCCTTTGCATCTGACCTCTCCACACAACAGAAGAAAGTGTATAAGGTCATGGAATAATACAAAGAAATCTTCTCATCACCTAATCGGGTGCCTCTGCATTTTCAAGTCAAGCATCCCATCGATCTGATCCCCGAAACACCACTACCCAATAGGCCAATATATCACTTCTCTCTACTAGAAAATGAGGAGATCAAGCATCATATCCAAGAAATTCTCCACAAGGGGCACATATGACCCAACTCATCACCTTGTGGAAGCCTAATTATGTTGGTGTAGAATAAATACGAGACTTGGCAACTCTGCATTGACTATCAGGCCCTAAATAAAATCACAGTCAGGAACCGGTACCCGATTCCACGAATTGATGATCTCATTGATCAACTCAAGGGGGCCAAATGCTTCAGAAATATTGATATGAAGTATGGCTACCATTAGGTCCCAACATAACTTACAGATGTATGGAAAACTGCCTTCAAGTTAGAATAAGGTCTTTTTGAATGGTTGGTCATGCCCTTTGGTTTGAAAAATGCTCCAGCAAATTTCATGAGGATGATGGACAATATCTTATGGAATTTCACTAATTCTTTTCTAGTGGTGTATCTAGATGACATCCTCGTCTACAACAAGACTTGGGTAGAAGAATTGCAACATATTCAATAGGTTTTGCACACTCTATGGCAACACAAGCTATATGCCAACTTGAAAAAATGATCCTTCATCATGGATAGGGTCCAGTACTTAGACTGCATTGTTGATGCACATGGTATGCATGTTGATCCAGCCAAGATCCAAGTCATCCATTATTGGCCAACCCAAACCATGTTCATTGAGCTTCGAATCTTCTTAGGCCTTTCCAATTTCTATCAAAAGTTCATGTTGGGATTATCCCATATTACATGGGCCCCCAGCCAAATAACCATGGGTGGTGGTAAGGAAAAATTTGTGTGGGGAATTTCCCAAAAGAAAGTGTTCGATGATCTGAAGCAACATTTATGCTCCGCCCCACTGCTTTCATTACCTGACCTGCAACATCCCTTTGAGATCGAGATAGATGCTTCAAACTATGTTGTGGGCATATTCATCACTCAGCACAACCACCCCATGGCCTATCATAGTGAGACACTATCTGATGTCATCTGGAAGTACCCTAATTATGACAAAGAAATGTACTCATTGTGAAAGCCTGCCACTAGTGGAGGCATTGAATTCTCAAGAAGGAGACATTCATCCACACTAATCATAAGTCGTTTTAGTTCATACATACACAAGGAAAATTTCAAAATGATCACCATCAAAAGTGGTCCACATATTTGTAGCAGTTCCACCTCAACATAAAGTATAAAATAGGAAGTACCAACCGAATTGTTGATTTCCTCAGCTGACATCCAATCACAACACTCACCATAGTTCTCGATTCTTGCAACCATGAGAAATATGAATGGTCCCACCTCTATGAGACATATCCTAACTTCACCAACACCTACCAAATGTTGGGCACTAAAACAACTGTCACTAATTTCCATATTCAGGAATGGATACTATGCCATCTGGACCATCTATGTGTTCCATCAAGCGAGTGAGTGAAGTTGATTTGGGAATCCTACTACATTTGGGTGGTAGGACACTTTGGCATGGAAAATACGGTGACAGTGTTGCAACAACATTTATACTGGTCGAAAATTCGACAGGATGTCATCAAGTATACCCGGTCCTACACTACCTGCATTATTGCCAAACTGACCATTAAGAAAAAAGGCCTATACACTACTTTGCCTACTCTTGATAGGCTCTAGGAATCCATCTCAATGGACTACATGTCGGGCCTTCCGTCCACCAAGTGGGGAAATGACTATTTTTTTGTGGTTGTTGATCACTTTTCCAAGATGGCGGTTATGTTCGCTTTCAAGAAGAGCATCACAATAGAGGCCATTTCTAAGCTCTTCTTTGAATGAGTATGGGTACACTTTGGGACCCTAGAAACCATTATCTCAGATCGGGATAGTTAGTTCCTCAAAACATTCTGGTTGAGACTCTGGTCACTGTTGGACACCAAGCTCACCAATTCCACCGCCTTCCACCCCTAGACAGATGGAAAAACCAAGGTCGTCAACCAGATGATTGTGCACATCCTATGAATGTACAATTCCAAGTACCCACATCCCCCCCCCACCTAGGATGAGATTCTTCCCTATGTTCAACACAACTACAACAGAGCCATACATATCTCAACCAACCACAACCCCTTTCATGTGGGGTTGGGATTTCAAACATTGGGTCCCATGTATGTTGCACTACCCCTTGCGACCACCCAGACAGACTCATCACATGATCCAACTGCAGTTGACAAAGAAACCCAGTTCATTGAGAAAATCCAACACATCCACCAATAGGTTCAAGATATTTTATAGAATTCCAATGCTAAGTACAATCAGTGCCATGATCAACACTGGGTGCCACACCAATTTCAGGTGGGAGACAAAGTTTGATTGCACTTGCAGAAATAACACCTTACATGCCCTCATCAGAAGCTTCATCCACTCTATTATGGACCCTACACCATCAACAAGTCTATGGGTGACAATGATTTTGATCTCAACCTCCCCCTCTTCCTTGATTTTCATGCAGTGTTCAATGTGGACCTCCTTTGTCCTTATTTTCCACCATTATTGGACACCTCAGAGATAACAAAACAATTAACACCAATAGAGCTCAACCCTGAATGTATGGAATAGGAATCCACTAATCATATCTTGGACACATAGGTCAAGGAAACTGACCAATAGAGGATCCAACTTTATCAGGTTGTCAAAGGAGGGCAGCTTCTGCACCAAGGCAAGTGGCTCACCCGGGGCCAACTTCAAAAAAAAATTCCTCATTTGATGGGGGTACTCAACACAATGGATACCATTGATTCCTAAGGGGGGAGGATTGATCCAGGAGGATCTCAGTGTCCACCCACCTTGTCCAACTGGATCAAAACATGTTTTTGGAAACTCATTATTTTTAGCAGTTTTTTGGTTCCTGAACTTCCGAGGCCATTTTGAGGGCCTAAGCAACGATTTTTCATGATCAGGAACCTCAATGATATCTAAAGGATTTGTTTGAGCCCCCTAAATGAATATCCTCATGAATACCTTTCCAACGAGCTATCGTGCATCCTAAATGGATATCATATGCAAAAGTTATGATACCGGGAAGTTGATGTACTAACTTACCCCAATGGGGCCCACATGACTTTTGGCGCTTCATCTCCTAGAGTTACGTTTTTGGATTTATATGGTTTTGGAATTCATTTTTATTGTAAAAATTCCTCCAAAGCCTCATTATACTCATTTTCTTGAGAATGACCATATTCGTCACATCTCTTCTCAGAGATAAGCTACCACCATTCTAGCAAGCTTGTTTTCAGTTTGCATTTTACATTTTTCAGCATATTTCTTATTTAATAGAAGTCAAGTTTTATTGTATCTCTGTTATTTTTCACTGTATCTCTATATTAATATTATGAATCTGTGGTTTTATTTCATTCCTCTCATAAATCCGGATCACTCGGCCCAAGGATGGTTAGATTTGGCACAATCACGATGTGAGATCGTCATCGAAACTTTTTAGTGTTGGAGTCTTTGAGGATTCATGGGAGTAAAACATTGATGATGATGAAGAGAGGTCAAGGGACTAGTTGCATTAACGTATTGTTCCCAATGGAAGATTCCACATCGGATTGCATGAGTATCGAGAGGCCACATGGTAGTAAGGTGGCCTTGGGCCAATGGACACCCAAGAAATTTGGGAGGCCATAATTTTTTATCCATAGCTCAAATTGGAGCATGGTGATAGTCATTGGAAATATCTTGACGAGTAGAAGACAATGATTCCCTTGAGAAGAGGCATTCATATGAGTGAAAAAAGTGAAAATTTAATACCCCATCCCTTAAAAGGGTATTTAGGGGGTTGGGTGTCATACACAGACCCTCTAGCGAATATACCATAAGTTCTCTAAGAATTTTGTACCAGTACAATGTGGTGATGTTATGCAGGCTATATGAGGAATATGATGCATTGGAATTCACATCATCTCTAATTCCCATAATATAATACTATGCTAACGAAGGGTCATCCTTTAATTGGGTTGATATCCTATAAGAGGCTCTAGAGGACTCCACTATAACCGTCAAGGAGACCGATCCCAGAAAATTCCCAAGATTTCACATGTGCTCCTACCTGCTAGACATTATGTGTGTGTGTGTGTGTGCCATCAATATCCTAATATGGGATGCGCTTGGTAGCTAACTGATCCTCCCGTACATATCTACTGCAAAGTGCTCTGGGAGAAAAAAATACAGGACCGAGTATCATAGGATCTATGATTACTTCTTGGTACCACTTTACAATCTCATATTCGTCTCAACCACTCTATGTATGACTGACAAGGATTTAGCAATATCTTGAAAAATTTAAGATTGGTATCTCATGGAGCATGGGACATACATAAGGGTATATGGAGCTATCAAATCTCCTCATCTACTCCCTAGGTCCATACCTAACAGAATAGTCCTAAAGGAAATTTCATATCAGAATATGATCCACAAAGTTAGGGTTTCACTATATATAGAAAACAAATATATCTATCCCCATCTACCATTATGGGTCAGATCATACTCTTTCAAAAGAATTAAACAAGATCAAGACAAAGTAGACAAACTACTATCATTTCACTTCAGGGAAGAAAGGTTCCAAAGACATGACCCAAATAAAGTGGTCAAGGAACAATGCAACAAGTACAAACACAACTGGGAGTACACTTAAACCAAGTGGGAGGAGGAAGAGATTCATTATGGAGTTATAACATATGAATAATATATCACCAAGAGGCAGGGAAAACCTTTGGGTAGGATCTTTGATGAAGAAAAATATTGGAAAGAGGCACAAAAAAAGACATGAAGAAGAGGTATTAGTTAAAGAGACAACCACTACATTAAATATACACTTTGAATAAAAAAAGGGAGAGAGGACAATGGTATAAAAGAAAATAATAAATAAATAAAAGGTCCAAAAGAAGAAACATGATGTTTTCACGAAGAAATGAAAGACAGAGGAAGCCAAGGAAAAAATAGAAGTTGATGCAACAACAACACTAGAAGCAAAGGTAAAAGCAGCGGAAGCCGAGGCAAAAGAAAGAGAAACAAATAAAAAGGCAACCGCAAAAGTAGAAACAACAGAAAAAAGAGCAGCATATGAGGCTGCATCGAAAGTGGCTGAATAATATCATAGAAAGAAGGATGAAAACATGTTAAACAATGATGCTTATCCTATGGACACCAACATCCAGGAGACATGGAAATAATTTCCACTCACTAGTGGTCTCCCTTCAAGTCGGTGAGATGGAGTTGGGGCTTTGCATGCCTTATAATCCCATCATGGTGGTGAACTTGAAGAATTTCAGATTCAACAAATTCATCGGTAGAATTGTATAGCAACAGACTCGAAGCTTTCGGTTACCAGAGGAAACCCATTGTCAGTCATCATAGAGACCCCGGTAATAGAAGACATTAGAAAGGATCCAATTTCTATAGAATTTGCTGACACTTCTTTCACTATAGCAACGAAACAAAATATCAAGAATCTGTTCCACCAAAATGAGGAAAAGGATGTTAGGATCAGAGAGTTGGAGGAACAACTCAAACACATGAAGAAAGATGAAGGTGATCTAAGATCATTTAAGTAATGTGATAAAAAGGTCGAGGTAGAGCGTGAAGAGATTGCTAATGATATGTATTTCCACCTTCATGTACTCCAACAATTGGAAGCACACATAATGGGCCAGCATAGTGCCGTTGAAACCAATAATTTCTAGTTTGTTTCCATCCAGGAAGGATTAAATGATATTCAACAATGTATTGTGGATAACTCAAACACTCTGATCGAACTTCCTCACTCTTCAAAGGGAGAAAGGAGGATCAATTATGATACCCTTGATTGCTTCCAAGAGGCTGGTGAAAGAGCATAAAAGGAAACAAATAAGTCACTAGCCCTCAATGCATAACTCCATAAGGCTGCACAAATTTTGATGCACAAGGGAAATTTACCTTCCATCGAAGATCTCAAGAAAACTAAGACAGAGGAGGCATTTTTTGAATAAATCCAACATAACATGAATAAGAGACAGGAATATTCTCAGACAACCACTAACATGACAATGGAATTAATGACAGAGCATCTCGTTTGATCAATCAAAAATGAAAAGATGATACAATATTTCATGGCCAACCTAACATGATACATGAAGACCCTAACACAAAGTTCATCATCACATGAAACTTCTCTAGAAGAAATTTTGTGTCACATAGTCGTATCAATTTAAGGCGAAGCATGCAGTTTGGGAAGTGTATGTGAGGGACAAAGACACTTGAATAAGACACAGTGGAAAATTCTATTTTTCTCCGAACTACCTCCTATTTTTTCTATTTTCCAACTACCCTCAACTTCTTCCTATTCTAACAACTTTAATTCAAAATTGAGAAGGGGAAGTTGAAGGGACTTGTAACTGTTTCTTGTGGAATTCAAGAAGACGCTATCAACAGTTACTTAAACTACTATAAGTAGAGGA
Source organism: Picea engelmannii (assembly GCA_009831015.1). NCBI lineage: Eukaryota > Viridiplantae > Streptophyta > Pinopsida > Pinales > Pinaceae > Picea > Picea engelmannii. Next base: position 272,760 of record ML778848.1, read on the forward strand.
AGAGGCCAATTTTATGGGAGGATCTCCAAATATTGTACATTAACAAACTATTTTGAGAAGTAATATTGAGAAGCCCTCATGGCCATTTTGTTGGAGAGAATAAATCATGTAGATGGTTGATTGTTGTAAGATAATTTCAACAAATTGTATGTTGTTTACATGTGTTGTAAGAATTTATTTTTTCTTATAGACCATTCTTATGAAAATTGAAATCATTTTTGCATCTTTGCTTATTATTTCTTATGTTTTTTTCCTGAGATGATGAGTTGCTTATTGTTAGGGTCCTAACCTGCACACAGGTAGAACAATATATTCGGATGTAATAAAGGTCAATATTAATAAGGCCTTGCAATAAAATATAATAAGTCGAATGTAAGAAGACGTAATAGAATCTTTTGCTTCTAGAAGGATCTTCCTCTAGATGCTTCTTTTGATAGACATATTTAGTATAAATAGGAGTCGAGGGTATGAGAACCCTAGCTTGGATATTATTGTAATAGAGCTCTGCTCAACTGGAGGTTTCCCCCTCTAAGAGGCCCGTGAACATTGCTTTTAGAATCAAATTGTTATTTCTATTGTTATTACTATATCATTTCAGTGCTATTGTGGTGATTGTTCTAGTTATATTGTTGTTATTCTGCCATTTCTAGCATTTTATTTCTATTCTGCATACCTTTTATATATGGTATATTACAAGTGGTATCAAAGCACTTTCCTCGGCAGAAAGTGTGGGTTAAATTTTTTTCTGGGTAGAGACGTATTTCGGTGTCTTTAAACCACGAATATCTGTCGTTACGGGCATAAACCTACGGTTGAGGGATTCATACACGCAGGAAATACAAGTGGTACTTAAGTGCACATCTGTTGTCCACCCTTTTAACCACTGTTGGTACCCCTTCGAGTGGTAGCTCATCAAACAACACCTATGTATGGATCAACCTAGATTACCTGAATCCCTCTTTAGATAAACCGATCAGCCACCTGGTTGCTATAGTGCCACCAAGAACAACACTCGAGAAGATACTCTCTAGTACTTGGGTAGTCAGGTAGTACGACTAAGGTTCTGGTCTATCCTCCTTAGTTATTTCTCTGAGATATTGGGTCGAGTACTATTGTTGGACCCCAAACGTATATCAGAGAGCTATAGAATAGGGAAAACCCTTGTCTGTAGAACCCTTGAATACCTAACCCTTGGGGACAGAAACATAAACAAATTAAAACAAACAAGATCTATTGTTGTGCAATGGTGTTCGGGTTGCTAAATCACTACACATTTCTTCCTAGTTAAGAATTTGGGCATTTCATCACTACAATATTCTACAGAACAGAGTATAACTCCGTAGGTGTAAAAAAAAAAAAAAAACTCTGGAAATTTTTTCACCATTATTTGAGACCTATTCCATTGAATTCATCTCCTCACCCTTATCAAATTCATACATATCATTTTTCAGCAAACGTTTTGACCCCACTCGCCCCTTTTCGGTTCCCTCATCCTCATGGCCCATACCTGTAGCCAAGACTTGGAAGCTCACTTCAATACCTTGCAATCTAGTCTCATCGAGACCCAACAAGAAGTGAAACAACTCAGTGCCAATGTTTCCGCCATCAATACAACCATGTAGTCCTTAATGGAGGAAATCAAACAAGACCTGACCACCTAGCTTGACTCTGTCTTTTTGTCACTCTGCACCAAGCTTCATATCCCTACAGATAACCCTTCCTATGACTCACCTCCACATACTGAAGGTGAACATTCCTCTCATTCCCATAACTTTTAGCACCATCACTTTCAATGCGACCTACACCTCCTGCGGGTGGATGTGACCAAATTTGATGGCTTGGACCCCACTGGTTGGGTAACCCAAATGGAACATTATTTCTCTTTATACGACATTACAGATGACTTGGCCAAACTCTGGTATGGTGTTCTCCATCTAGATCAAGAACGTTGGCAATGGTGGCAATGGAGAAAAAATTCCCGTAAAGGGTATATTTCTTGGAAACACTTTGTGGCAGAGCTTTATGAATGCTTTGACACTAACACCAACCATTTGGGCCATTTGACAAAGTTGAAACAATCGGGAACAATGGAAGACTTTATAGCTACCTTTGAGAGCCTGGATTTTCAGACAGAGGGAATGTCTAATGCCTTTTTCCGAGAGTCTTTTATCAGTGGCCTCAAGGATGAGGTTCGGGTCCATGTCCTCATGGATCGACCTCAGAATTGGGTGGAGGCTACTAAAAGAGATAAAGAAGCACAACAGGTTGTATCTTACTAAAACTAAAAACCCTCCTTTATCCTTCTCCCTAAACCACTAAATCCCACTACTCCCTCCGCTCCACTAAATATCCAAAAATTGACCAGGGCAGAAATGGATGAATGCCAACTCAAAGGCCTTTGTTATAATTGTGATGACAAATATTTCCCAGGCCACAAATGTAAGGAACAAAATATTTTTATGGCCATCTCCAAGGATATTCGAGAAGAGGATGTTGAAACTCCCCTTATGTATGAGTCGCCTGAAACCACTCACATAACCCCTCCCTCAGACTCTCCCGAAGTAGAACCGATCATTTCCCTCAATGCTCTCACTGGCTTCTCTGCTCCCCAAACCCTCAAGCTAATCGGTTACATAAAGCATCAGAAGGTCATCATTATGGTTGATAGTGGAAGCACCCATAATTTTATTCATCGCTACATTGCCCAAGAAACTCATTGCTACATCCATGCCATCAATAATTTCCAAATCATGATTACCAATGGTGGCTCCATGAAATGTGGAGGGCGTTGTGAAAATGTGTGTCTCCAAATTGGTGACTACCACCTGAAATCTCATATGTTTGCTATCGACATGGGCGGTTGTGACATTGTGTTGGGTGTAGACTGGCTAAGGACTTTGGGTCCCATTCTCATGGATTTTAAGGAATTAACCATGCAATTAGACTAGGAGGGCCACCAATATAAGTTCCAAGGCATCACCACTGGTTCAGCTAATATCATTAGTTCCCATCGCATGGAAAAGCTGCTCAAAAAAGGTAATTCTGGTGTTGTTACCCAACTCCATACCATACAAGCAACAAAGACTCCCTCGGTGCTGCAATACCTCCAAGACATCCTTTCTAAGCATCAAGTGGTCTTTTCAACTCCCCAAGGACTCCCTCCTTCCCATGGTGTTCATGATCATTCCATTCCCCTTGTACCCGAAATACTTCCTCCCAATATCCATCTGTATCGTCACCCCTTTTCCCAAAAAAATGAAATTGAGAAAATGGTCCAGGAACTCACTGCAGGTGTTATCCACCCTAGTACGAGCCCCTACTCTTCTCCTATGGTCATGGTCCTGAATAAAGAAGGTTCTTGGCGAATGTGTCCTGACTTCTGTTCCCTCAACAAACTTACCATTAAATACAAATTTCCCATTCCTGTCATTGATGACCTCCTGGATGAATTGAGTGGTGCCCAATTCTTTACTAAACTTGATCTTCATTCAGGCTACCACCATATACGTATAAAAGAGGTAGAAATTCCCAAGACTGCCTTTAGAACTCATGAGGGCCACTATGAGTTTTTGGTCATGCCCTTTGGCTTGTGTAATTCCCCCTCCACCTTCCAAAGCCTCATGAATCATGTCGTCCATCCTTTTCTCCATCATTTTGTCTTAGTTTTCTTTGATGATATCCTCATCTATAGCAAAACCTGGACAGACTATCTTTCTAATGTGGATCGAGTTCTCCATCTACTCTCTCAGCACCAACTTTTCCCAAAACAGTCTAAATGTGCTTTTGGTGCCTCAGAAGTAGAATAATTGGGTCATCTAGTTGGAAAGGATGGTGTCAGAGTGGATCCTAAAAAGATTGAAGTTATGCAAGATTGGCCTCACCCAAAGTCTCTCAAAATCTTGCATGGATTTCTGGGCTTACCAGGGTATTATCGTAAGTTTGTTAAGAATTATGGAAAGATTGTAGCACCTCTCACTGATCTCCTAAAAAAGAACTCTTTCACTTGGACTCCAACATCTGCTCAAGCTTTCCAAACCTTGAAGATGGTCATGTGAACCACTCCAGTCCTGGCCCTTCTTGATTTCACAAAGACCTTTGTCTTGGAATGTGATTCCTCAGGGAAAGGAATTGGTGTTGTCCTTATGCAAGAGGGTCGGCCTTTGGCCTTTACCAGCAAGAAACTATATGAAAGAAATCTGGGAAAATCAATCTATGAAAAGGAAATGTTGGCTATTCTACATGCCTTTGATCTGTGGTTCCCTTATCTATTGGGGAAACGTTTCCAAATTAAGACAGACCATCAAAGCCTCAAGTATTTTCTGGAACAACACATTTCCTCCCCGGAGCAACAAAAATGAGTGACTAAGGTCTTTGGATATGATTATGAGATCATTTACAAGAAAGGAAAAGACAATGTGGTTGTGGATGCACTTTCCCAAAAATATGAAGATGAAGGATCCCTTTTTTATCTTTCCTTCATTGTACCATATTGGCTCCAAGACGTTCGCTAGGAATGGCTACAATATCCCAAAAGTTCGCATCTAATCCAATAATTGCAGGCCAATGCTCCAGCTTCCCCAAGGTACTCTTGGCTCCATGATGAGCTTTGATACAAAGGCCATTTGTATTTAAGTAAAAAATCAAAGCTTAAATCCACGATACTTTCTGAGCTTCATGCTACACCCACAAAGGGGCACTCTGGGTTCACCAAAACCTATGACAGGGTCAAACGTTCTTTTTTTTGGGATGGTATGAAACAAGAAATTTGTAATTTTGTCATTGAATGTGATGTGTGTCAACGCAACATGGGCAAAACAGTCAAATCTCCGAGCACACTACAACCGCTCTGGATTCCACCTGCTATTTGGAAGGATATCTTTATGGATTTTATTACCAACTTACCCAAATCGGGAAATAAATTAGCCATCATGGTGGTTGTTGATTGCCTTTCCAAGTATGCTCATTTATGCACTCTTCAACACCTATTTAGAACATCCACGGTGGCTCAAATTTTCATGGATCAGGTCTTCAAGCTTCATGGCATGCCACACTCTATTGTTTCTGATTGCGACCCAAATTTCACAAGCAATTTTTGGCAAGAACTGTTCAAGCTACAAGGCACCCAATTACATCTCAACATAGCTTATCATCCCCAGACTGATGGTCAAACGAAATTTGTCAACAAGCATTTGGAAACATATTTGAGGTGTTTTGCCTCGGAAAAGAAAAATCAGTGGGCTCAATGGTTACCCCTAGTTGAATGGTGGTACAACCCTTCATACCATATAGCTACACGCATGACTCCTTTTGAAGCGTTATATGGACAAAATCCACCTTCAGTTCTCTCATGCTTACTTGGTGTCTCGAAGGTCCAGGTGGTTTACCAAACACTTACAGTTCGAGAGGCTATTCTCTGTACCCTCAAAGAGAATTTTTTCATGACACAAAATCACATGAAGCAACAAGAAGGTCAAGGTTTCTCTGAACGTCAATTTGCAGAAGGGGATCAAGTGTTTCTTCGACTGCAACCTTACAAGAAAACTTCTCTCAAGGCCGAGCATTGTCAAAAGCTAGCGCCTAAATTTTATGGTCCTTATACCGTTCTCAAGCGTGTGGGACAAGTAACCTATCATTTAGCTTTGCCCAATCATTCAAAGCTACATCTTGTTTTTCATGTTTCATGCTTAAAGAATGTGATTGGAACTAAGTGCCAAATTCAAACCAACCTTCCCGAGTTAGCCAAAGAAGGATCTATTTGGCTACAACCACAAGCAGTTTTGGACCAGCATGAGCATCTCCTGCATCATAGAACCATCAAGGAGGTGTTAGTCTAGTGGAAAGATACAACTCCAACAGATGCCACTTGGGGACCATCTACCATTCTGTAGAAATTTCCACATCTCAAGCCTTGAGGACAAGGATGTTTTAAGGGGGAGGGCATGTTAGGGTCCTAACCCGCACATAGGTAGAACAATATATTCGAATGTAATAAATTTCAATATTAATAAGGCCTTGCAATAAAATAGAATAATTCGAATGTAAGAAGACCTAATAGAAGCTTTCGCTTCTAGAAGGATCTTCCTCTAGATGCCTCTTTTGATAGACATATTTAGTATAAATAAGAGTCGAGGGTATGAGAACCCTAGCTTGGATATTATTTTAATAGAGATCTACTCACTTGGAGGTTTCCCCCTCGAAGAGGCCTGTGAACATTGCTTTCATAATCAAAGTGCTATTTCTGTTGTTATTCTTATATCATTTCAGTGTTATTGTGGCGATTGTTCTGGTTATATTGCTATTATTCTACCATTTCTAGCATTTTATTTATGTTCTGCATACTTTTTATATATGGTATATTACACTTATGTATGTAGTTTTATGACCTATAATAATATGATTATGCTATATACATGCATGTGTGGTCTAACCTTGTTGCTTCTTAATAGCTATTTAGAATAATTTATTTGTAGGGATAAGTTTCATTTACAACCACTCATTTGGCTACCATAGATGAAACTAGCAAGGATAGGGTAGATTAGATTTTATTTATGCACTTAGTTATATTGAATTTTCATTTCCATCACATCCACAACCATTTGATCACCTCTCAAACCCAACAATAACAGTTGGGATATAATATGAATGGGTCTCCTAAACCAAACGGTGCATAATCTAATTAGGATCATATATCGGGGAATACCCCTTAATGTTGAAGGGAATTTATGTCACATCAATAGGATTGATTCTAGAAATAGGGCCTAATTTGCATGGCTAGCTTAAGTCCATGAAAAACGTATGGTATCTCCTATGATAATATTCTTGTCCAACAACATTTTCCTCATATCTCTTTCAAACAAGAAATTACCTTTGAAGATTCAAACCCTACATTTGAAAGTGCTACTGCAAGCCTTGAAAACCAACCTGAAGCTTGGTATCACATCCCTAACAAGGTATTTTTTGAAACTTGTCGCATTACATGCTTGTCTGCAAAGTTACTTGGTCAACTACCAATATATTTATCACTCCCTAGGAGGAGAGCTACCTACATAAGACGACATGAGAATTGGGACAACATTATTGTTGATTCTGTAGAGGATTTGATCGAAACTGCTTTGCAAGAAATACATGTACCCTTGGATAAAATACCTCTCACTCTTGGTTCCAAGCACAACTTTGACAATGAACATTCAATATCTAATTCTGAAAATAGTTTGGGTGAAAATTGAAATAGAATTCTTCCATGGATGTCTCAAGGAGCTCTAAACTTACCCAACCCTTTGCATGAATTTCCCAAACATCCATAAATACTTCTCCTGAAATTAAACCCAGAAAAATATTTCTCTCTAGAAGACCATGTAAATAATTTCTTTCTAGCTACTTGTCTCCTTGACGTCAGTTATGAAGATGTAGTTTGTAGGCTCTTTCCCTACAATTTTGAGAACAAGGCTTCCACATGGTATTTTAATTTACCAGTTGGCTCCATAACCTACTAGAATGATTTTGAAAAATCCTTCATCATAAATTTTGAGGATGAGAAAACTCTCACAACTGTATTCAAGAAACTAGTGGCCTTAAATATGGAGAATAAGGAAAATATAAAGGACTTCAACGAACGCTTTTCTAATATCCTCAACAAATTCATTGTTGAAATGTATCATCTAGAACTATTAGTTGTAGAATACTATACTTCAACATTTGTTCCCTCTATAGGCATGCACGTTAAGCATGCTAACAAAACCACATTAGCCTAAAATTTTGAGGAAGATAAAGAGGTTTAGAAATAAATTATTTCTTTAGGCAGTCATCCTTCATCTAAAGAGACCAAATTGGCTAGGAAGAAACCCTTAATATTTTGGACAACTGAGAGGGGGGTTGAATCAGTTGTTACCATGCTTAAACAATTATGCTTATTTTAAACTCTTTACAGAGCACTCAATGACAATCACAATAATGCAAGGAAGTAAGCAATATAACATTCAACACCATTCACACATATGAGATACACAGAGACAGATATTTCCTGAGGAAACCCATAAAGGGTAAAAACCTCTTCTTCTTTATATGATAAGTAATATTTACATTCTGTACATTATCATACTTATGAGAACCAACTCATAATGAGGTTGCAACCTCTATTTTGCAAGATGCTACTTGCTGAGAGCACCAACTCTCTGGATTCTCTAGCACCCACTAGAAGGAAGCACCGACTCCCTGGTTTCTCTAGCACCCACTAGAAGGAAGCACCAACTCCCTGGTTTCTCTAGCACCCACTAGAAGGAAGCACCAACTCCCTAAGAGTTCCAACACCAACTGGATGGAAGCACCAACTTCCTAAGAGTTCCAGCACCAACTGGATGGAAGCGCCAACTTCCTAAGAGTTCCAGCACCAACTTCCAGTTACATAGGCACCAACTTGTATATTAGAGAACCAATGTTCTCCCTTGCACCACTCTACCACCCTGGTTTCTCTGGCTGCAACCAGATGGAAGCTACAACTCCCTGTGTTCAAGCACCCACTTGAACCTCTGAGGACAACACTCCTCCCTAGCACCTCCCTACCACCCTGAAATATAAAGTTTGCTATATATAAATTTATCACAGTGATACAATATTTATCAATGGCTTACCTGTCTCATCATTGTTCTGCTACACTGCTCTGCTCTACCTGCATCGGTGTCTTCCTATACCCCTTCCTTACACTTTATGTTCTTCTTCCTTTCATGATTTGTGTGCCATGTCCCTTCTATTCACCATTCCTCTTCTATGTATTTCAGTTGCTGCACACTGCCTCCTTCTACACGCCTGAATCACTTTCAACAACAACACTCATCTCATTTTTGTTCTACATTCTTATAGTCTCTGTGCACCTTGTGCATACTATATGCACAATACTTTTGCATGCTCTACGCCCCCGCCATTGTTCTCCACATCGGGATATTCACTTCCACTCCACATTACCACCACTTCACTCCCTCAAGCATCAACACACTCTCTTTGTTCTACATGTTCTCCTCATGTCGAGTCCTCTTCCTGATCATCATAGCAATTCCTCAGCTTTTCTAGCGGTTATACCCATGCATTCATCATCACTGGTGTTATGATGATATTCCTTAGCCTGTCTAGTAGTCGAGACACTTCGTCTTCTCTATCATAGTCGAGCTCATCCTCTCTGTTGCAATTATAGGCTTCAACACTCTTCCATCTGTCAATCGCCTCTATGAACAGTCTTCATTCCACTGGTAGATGCCTTGAGACTCTTCATCTCCTCTGACAATCACACTAAGGCCTCTTTGATTTTTCTGTGTAGAATCAATCAGTGGTTTCTGGAAATTACACTGTGAACCTCTTGAGCCTTATGCCTTTGGCACCTTTCACCTTTCCTTTCACATGTGGCCTCAGACGGTGACCACACGCCTGTTCAGAAGGCGCTTTCACGATTCACATTTCGACAATTTCTATTGTGAGGCATCTCGACTCTCCAAGTCGTGATCTTCGAAATGGAGATTAGCTTCATGCTAGCTCCTCCCTCGAGCCTTCGTCGATGTGACCATAGGTTATGACCAGGGGCCAATTATGAACACGCATTTCACATTTTGGCATTTCGGCATTCCTGTGGTGAAGAGTCTCGACTCTTCATGTTACAATCGCCGAAAATGATCTTAGCTTGGTGCTAGCTACTCCCTCTCACATGACCATTGATGATGACCACAACCTACACCAAAAGGTATTTTGGCATTTCGCATTTCAGCGTTTCGGAATTTTTGTGGTGAAGTGTTTTGACACTCCAAGTCACGAACCCTGAAATTTTTGGCGTTTCAAATTTCGGCGTTTCGGCATTTCTGTGTTGAAGTGTTTCGACACTCCAAGTCATGAACCCCAAAATGATCTGAAGGTATTTCGACGTTTCACATTTCGGCATTTTGACATTTCTATGATGAAGTGTTTCGACACTCTAAGTCACAAACCTCGAAATTTTTGGCATTTCGCATTTTGCAACTTCGGGACTCCTGTGATGAAGAGTCTCGACTCTTCATGTTGCGATCGCCGAAACTCCAAAATCGAGTCATATCAATGGTCCACAATCTTGATGGTTCGAAGTTCCAGATCTTTTCATGATTTCTCATATCACGAGTTCCTGCCGTGAGTTTCTTCCTTGACTCCTCCAACTCCCAGTATCCAAAACTCTAAAATGGAGTCAGATCAACGGTCCACAGTTTCCCTTTGATCAACAACTTAGATTAAGTCGTGGTTTTGCATTTCGCGATTTCATCATTCTTGTCATGAGTTTTCTTGACACCTCCAACTCCCGGTATCCAAAACTCTGAAATGGAGTCAGATCAAGGGTCCACGATCTCCCTTTGATCAACGAATCAGACTAAGTCATGGTTTCACATTTCGCGATTTCGGCATTCTTGTTGTGAGTGTCCTGACACCTCCAACTCCCGGTATCTAAAACTCCGAAATGAATATTAAGTCGTGGTTTCACATTTCACGATTTTCTGCCGTGAGTTTCTTCCTTGACTCCTGGAGTTTACACTTATGAATGGGATCCAACGATCACTTGTTGAAATTTCCATTGCCATGCCATTATTCCTGCACTGTTGGTTGTGATCTTTTCCATCAATGACAAACACACATACTCTGCCCTATTTTTTCTGATCTTATCAAGCTTTCTCTGCTGCGTCTTCCCAAAATACTTCTGGTGCCCACCTGGCACATTTTTCCTATACTTAAGCCATCGTTGTTGTTGTACTTTCCATCAATGACAAGAATACGCTGCCTGTAAAACATGCCAACAATCGCCCCCTTTGGAATTGATGGAAACAAAGGCACCCAGACTCTTTTCTCCCCCTTTGACATCAATGTCAAAGAAAACATGCTCCCCCTGAGTTGTTGCAGTATTTTTATGAGGTATTAGATATTAAACCAACACAAACTCCCCCTGACAGGATGGACTCTCTTATTTGAGTCCTGCAGAATATTTGTATCTAAACCAAAGTCTTCTCCTTCTGATTCTTGGACCTGTTCATCTTTAGCTTCCGCTGTATCCTTTGTAGAATACTGAATATTGATCACCTCTCTTATTGGGACTCCTTCATCAACCTTTTCTTGTCATAACTGGATGAATCCCCCTGTCACTGTTCTCTCTGCTTCTGACTATTTTCCCCCTTTGTTCCTAAAAGGTTATCTTTCCTTAACAAGGTCTTTCCTCTTGTTATCTCTATAGGATGTAATGTTCATCATTTTGTAAAACAAAATGCTATTGTTGAAGATGTTGTTGTCCTACTGAAACACTGTGTAATTGTAGCTTGTACTTTTTAAATAACCCTTGGATCTCCCCATTGATTCTCATCGATCTCTATTACTGCAATTTCATTTTTCTTACATGATGCATACAATCCAAGGCTTTTATGACCATATTCAATCACAAGACAAAACCACTACAACCACTCTCATACCTTCTTTTCTTGTTCACAGACGAAGGACCTGTATCAGGTTTCTTAGGAGTATTGATTTCTTCCTTGTTGTATCCAATACCAGATTTTTCATTTGGTGATCTATGACTATCCAAGAGCTTATCCAGGGTCATGGAGCTATTTAAGAACTTGCTTTGGGTGTTTGACTTCTCAGCCTTCAAAACACCAGCTTCCATCTTATGACATGATTCTTCTTCTACTTCTTCCATGGGATAGATGCTAACTAAACATTCTTTTATTGTATCTGTGTCTTCTTCTTTACTTGCAGGGGAGGATTTAATATAAACATCATTAATTGTCCTTATTCCTTTATTCACCACTTGTCCTAAGTTTAAATTTACCTTACACTCTTTGGATGTGAACACCTCTTCACTGCCTCTGTCACACTTTTGACTTGTATTGAGCAAATTATGTTTCAGACCATCCACAAGCAGAACGTACTAGGCATCTCCTTTGACATTACTCAAACTCACCATACCTCTATCCTTGATTTTACCTGGTTCATCATTTTCAAGGATTACATTTCTTGTTTTTCTTTTACTTATTGATAGGAGCTTATCCTTGTCTCCAGTCATGTGCTTGGAACATCCACTGTCTATATTCCCAGAGGCCTTTTGTTTTTGAGTTGAAAGTGATAGACCACCTTTTTCACTATCTTTCCTTTTCCATGTGCTGGCCTTTCTATCTAAGAACTTTATCCTTGGATCTGCTTTGTAATTCTTCAGATGGAAGTTTGCATCTTTGTGGCCAAAGTTGTGACAGTTATAGCATTCAATCTCATTGTTCAAAAGGTCAAAGTTATTTTTGCAGCATTGTCTACTCATTGACTATTTATTATTTCTTGACCTCCTCAGTTGCATGTCTCTAGACTTAATTTGGAAATTTTCAATCTATGATGATTTGTTACTTGGATGTATCATTCTTTGTTTTGGCAGATATTTGTTCCTTGAAAATCTTAATTGCTCATGTCTAAGTCTTAAGGAACAATTTACAGCTTTGTGACCAAAGTTAGAACAGTAGAAACAATATCCATAGAAAAATTCTTTGTACCTAGAAAATGGTTGTCTTCTTTGAGAAAATCAATTTCTTCCATGCTGATGATTTCCTTGAGTAGGGAGTGTATTATTTCCTTGTTCTATAGATTCAGTTCTGGCACCTTTTTCTTTACTCCTCCTGGGTGGTTGATTATCTTCCTTTGTTTCTGCAGGTTTGTTGTCGTCATTGGTTGTAGATTTGACAAACTTGATGAAGTCTTTGTTGCTTGGATGACCACTACTTGATCCCTCTTCATAACCCAACCCTGTTTTCAGCTTTGGATTCCTTTGCTGATTCAGAATAGTGGCTAATCCTTCTGAGGCTTTGATACTTGATAGATTCTGATGATACAAGGCTTGAAACTTCTCCAACTCTTTCCTAGTTTTCACTACTTCTTATTCCAGAGCTTTACATCTTGCCTTCTTTTCTGATAACTATTGTTTCAGAATGTCCTCGATTTTCTTTGCCTCTTATAATTCCACTTTTAGTAGGGAAAAGTCTTCATTAGGCTGTTTACTATCTTTCTCGAACTGTATCAAAAATTGTTTTTGCTTTATGTTCTTAATTTTGAGTCTGTCAATCTCTTCCAGTGCACTGATCAATTCTCCTTCCATATCAACCACAACTTCTTCTTCATTAGCCTAACTTCTTGTGATTTTATTATCATAATCATATTGGGCCATAAGCATGAAGTCATTGTCTTTATCTTCACACGAGGAGTCACTATCTATGTCTTCTGAAGAGTTAACATCGTTTACACATAAACTTTTCTTTCTGCCAAATCTCTTAGGTTTGAACTTCTTTTCACCTTCAGAGTTCTGATCATGTTTCTTGTGTGGACATTTATTTTCAAAATGACCTATCTTACCACAG
>ML778848.1:298557-344624 GCA_009831015.1 Picea engelmannii
AAGTTAATGATTGTACTATAGTAGAAGTAAATATTTTTTTCTTTACTAACTCAATCTTAGATACTAACATCTGGACTTTTTTTTTATGGCTCCGAGTCTTAGGAGGGAGTCGAGGTAGGATGCAATGTGTATTCTCACTGACCCTAAAAAATTTTAAGACTCCTATATCCTATCATTTAGAGTTCAAATGCACCAACAATAAGGCTGAATATGAAGCCTTGGTCCAATGCCTAAAGAATTCCATCGACCTTAAGGTAAAACGCCATCGAATTTTTAGTGAATCGAAGATAATTGTTAGACAGGTAAGAAACACTATACACTTCTTGTCTTCCCATTGAAAAGGTCACCAACATGAGGTATGGAAATTGATCAATTATTTTGATGCAATTAATATTACTACTATACCTCATTCACAAAATGTTGCCACTAATACTTTATCCAATGCAACATATAGATTCACTCCCCTTGATAATGCTTTCACTGTTGAAATCCTTTTTAGGCCCTCCATACTAGACAACATCACAAAATGGAGAGTGTTTAATGACAATTCTCATATTGTAGATTTCCTTACCATCACTGATGTATTCCAAGATTATGTAATAGATGATGAAGTGCATGAATATAATCTTTAGGATTATCGGGATGAAATGAGTAAGATAAAATATAACTACATCTCGAGGAGTATGTTGTCACTTGAAAATTTGTTCAATCTGCAAACTAAATTTAGAAATCCTATGAATCCAAATATGAACATCTCCATGATGATACACGCTCTAGTGAATCTAGGTACTCTTAAACAACCCAAATATATCAATCTATGCACTTCTTGTTCAGAGATAGAGAGGCACACATCCTCACAATTGTTTAAGAAATATCGAGATGTATTTGCTTGGACTTATGAATATTTTAAGATGTATGACACCCGTATTATTCAACACATTATTCCTATCAAAAGAGGGTATCCAAACATTTTAGCATAATCTAAGAAAAATACATCCAAATATTGAACCACTTATTGGACACCCAGATTATATTTAATGTATGTCATTCTACTTGGGTTTCAAATATGGTACTTGTTAGGAACAATTAAGGGGAGATTAGACTATGTGTTGATTTCAGGAATTTAAATAAATCCTATGAAAAAGAAAATTATCTTGTTCCCCCAATAGAACAAATCTTGCAACTCATGTCTGGATCTCAAATGTTCTCACTTCTAGATGGGGTTTTTGGCTATAACCATGTTCTTCTAGTAGAATCAGATTGATTAAAGACCACTTTCAAAACAAAGTGGGGAATGTTTGCATATCGTAGGATTCCCTTTGGCATAATCAATGGCGATGATACTTTTCAGAGGGTGATGGATATCGCATTTAAAGGTACGATTAGTCACAACATGATGATTTACCTTGATGATGTTACAGTTTATTCCAAGAAAAGAGATGATCACCCACAACATCTAAAACAAAATTTTGAAAGGTGCAAAAAATATAGTATTTCTCCAAACCACAAGAAAATAAACTTTGTTGTTTCAAAAGGTAAAATATTGGGGCATATTATTTCTAAGGATGAGATTTCTATTGACCTGAATGAAAAAAATACATTATTCATATCCCACCCCCCACCCCCCCACTAAAAAGTCTATGCAATCGTTTTTCGGGAGAATCAATTTAGTGAGAAGATTTGTTCCTGATATTTCCAAAATTTCTAAACCCCCTCAGTAGATGATAAATAATGACATTCAATTCAAATCGATATCATTTTAAAAGGAGGCCTTTGAGAATATCAAGGTATCCATAGTATTTTCACCTACTCTTTAGATTCCATATTTCACTAAATA
Organism: Picea engelmannii; assembly: GCA_009831015.1. Lineage (NCBI taxonomy): Eukaryota > Viridiplantae > Streptophyta > Pinopsida > Pinales > Pinaceae > Picea > Picea engelmannii. The sequence goes on from ML778848.1 coordinate 300,395, forward strand.
CTTTTTGTTGTACACTTTTACTTTATATCATTCTCTTGCAGCAATGCTGACTCAAAAGGATCAACAAGGGAATGAATGCCCCATATCCTTTATGACCATTGGAATCCAAGGAAATGACCTGAATTACCCACCAGTGGATAATTAGGATTTCACTATTCACAAATCTATTAAAAACTTCAAGCCTTATATACTGAAAAATCACACCAAGGTGGTTGTCCCTCACCCGTAGGTTAGATATCTCTTTGTACATAAGGAATTGGGTGAAATACAAGGGAATTGGATGACTAATTTATAGGAATATGACCTTGAATTCAAACTAGAAAATATTGTTAAAGGTCGAGGCCTATGTAAGCTAGGAACTGGGGTCATGGATTTTGTGGATCAAGAAGAGTCGCCACTCTATGCACAAAAATCTCCTTACGTCCCGTCAATCGAGAATTCATGGTATAGTGATCTCAAGAAATACCTTCAACATGGCACTACCCATGATCATCTCAATTACAAATAGAAAAGGGCACTAATATATTACAATATCTTGTTCAGAAATAATTATGACTTAATAATAGTTTATTCACGATATCTTGTTTAGAAAGAATTATGACGGATTTTTTCTCTGATGTCTTAAGAAACAAGACTTCGACAAATTTCTCAAAGAGATGCATGATGGACCAATTGGAAGTCATTTTTCTGGAGATAACACAACCCACAATACTTTAAGAGTCGAGTACTATTGGTCTACAGTATTCAAGGATGCCCATACTTACTCCTGAAGCTGCAACATATGTCAGAAGTCAGCCAGAAGAGAGATCAAGGCAGATGTTCCACTTCAACATGTTGATGTTGAAGAGCCTTTCGAGCAGTGAGAAATGGAAATAATAGGTGAGATCAACCCTCACTCATCTATGAAACATGGGTATATTCTAACAAACACTGATTATTTCACCTATTGGACGAAAGTTGTACTATTAACCAAGGTAAATGATGAAGTGATAATCAATTTCTTAGAACAACACATTATGACTAGGTTTGGAGTACCCAACACTCTAGTGTGTGATAATGCTACATATTGTTCATCATTGAAATTGAATGAGTTTCCTCTAGATAAGGGGATCATTTTAAAATATGTATCCAACTATTACCCCTAGGGAAATTTCATGGATGAATCCAGTAACAAGAATCTGATATGTATCCTTAAACGAACTGTAGTTTACCAGTAGAGGAATTGGAATAATGCATTACCCAACGCCCTCTGGGATGATGTTTTATTCCTAAAGAATCCATAGGAACCTCTCCTTGTTTTCTGTTTTATGGGAAGGAATCCATACTCCCATTAGATATCTATATCCCTTCCCTTCAACTCACACAAAAATCATGTGGGAGTTCCATGTCATCCAAAGACGCATTAACACCTTGTTAAAACTAGAAGAGAAACATGCCAAAGATAAAATGAAATTTGAATCTCACCAACAAACTATTAAAAATTGGTTTGATAAAAAGAATGTTGGTGAAAAATACTTTCAGGTTGGAGACCTGGTCCTCAAGTGGTGCAAGACACACGAAGATAAAGGAAAACATTCAAAGTTTCAACAATTATGGCTAGGTCCTTTCATAGTCAATGAGAAGATTGGCCTAGGTACCTACATATTAAAAAATCTTGAAGGGGATGTATACCTCCTCCCCATCAATGGCCAAATTCTCAAGCATTACATTAGCGAGCCTTTGAGGCAACTTCCCCTTGTACACAAATAAATCCTTTGCTTTCCCATCTTTAGTTTCCTACTTTATTTTTATTTACTTTTTTGCATTGCTTGATTCATTTTGTGATTGGAATTTTCATTTGTTTTTTACTCTATTTGTTTTTTATTTTCTCTCTTTCAGTTTTTTTCCTAATACTTCTCATGGAAATTGATGTCATTTACTCGAATAGTTCTTTATCACATTGGTATCAAAAGACTGGATATCTGGATTTTTGGCTTCTAGACACTACTTCATATATTTCTATGAAAATTTGTTGTGCATTATTCTGAGTCAAATTCAGTAGAGGAACATAGTTCATTAAGAAGACGAGCATTTCATTCTTAATTATAGAAAGAGCGAGTTAATGGTCATATCCAAAGGCACGTTTTTTGTTTGTCTAAAACTAACAAAAATGAAAACTTCTTTAGGAAGTCATCTGCAGTACTCAAGGTATGTTGATCAGGGGGTTAGATCATATTTAATTAAGTTGGCAAATCTCACTTTTACAGGTGTCATCCTGGATGCCTTTAAAGGAAAACTAGGATCCCCCCATCCACCTCTCTCTAAATTTAAGAGAATCATATTATAAAGGTAAAGGCTTGGGGAAAGACATTCCATATCATTGTTGGAGTTACTTCACACACACCTAGGATTTATTTTTCCTAAGGTTTTTCCTTGTTTATTAGTCATAATTAGTCATTATTGAGTCTCCTATATTTTAGAGGAGAATATTTCACCTGGAGAATATTCTCTTTCCGTTTACACTTCAGTTTGACTAGTTGAGTTGAGTTTAGATGTTGCATTGGTTTTGTCACCATGAAACATTGGGATAATCACTATCTAATGCACACTTTCCTTGGGATCATCACAAGATTTGCGCATTACCTTTTATTCCATGAGTTAACTCCTCACTACTTTCTGTGCAGTCAGTTAACTGAAGACTAGTTGACTAGTTAACTCATACTAGGTGGAAATTCACTCTCGTAACTGCCTGAGAGACTAGACTAGGTGGTAGTTTACTCCCATAACTGTTGGTGTGTGTCCATATCACTCTATACCACCACTATGGCTCATTAGTTACTCATGTATCCTATATCTATTGTAAATTATTCACTCTTTGAGTGTGAAAACGGGTAATGAGAATTATTCCATTCTTTCTCTCCTTCTTCTTTCTTAAATTCTCTCTGCAAATGTGTGTATTATTGTTTAGCTAGATATATTATGTGAAGTTTCAACATATTTACATAGTATCAGAGACGACGGACTGCTAAGAAAAATCTACACCAAATTATTTTTGCAGGTACTGAAGATTGAAGAACGCAAAAAATATGGAATTTATGTTTTACTCACTGATAATACTTCTCACGCCTTATAACTATTTGGAGTGGAAGATAGAGATTCTACTTATTCTAAAAAGTAGAGGCTTATACCAAATAACCATGGAAATGGAAGTAGATCCTGATTCCACTGATGAGAAAAATGACTTTCTCAATAGACAAGATATGGCCATAGGATTTATCTTCTTGTCTATCTCTCTAGAAATTCTCCACCAAGTATATGATGACTCACAAGAATCAACTCCAAATGAATTATGGACCATATTGAAGGTTATATTTGGGAATAAATAATATTGTGAAGATTTCATGCAAGAGGTTGAATAGATAGAGCGAGAAGAGAAGCCATCAGAAGATCGAGCTTCTTATTATGAAGAGTCTTCTACAAAAGTTTTTGCAAAAAATTATATTCCATTAATTGAAGATGATGTATACTCCATTTCATATTTGTTTTCTACATTTCATGTGGAATATATATGGAATGAATCTCATGGATCACATGCAGACACTTTTCCATGCACAATGCATGCATCTCAGGAGACAAAAAGGGAGTCGCGCACATCAGACTCGATTTTGGTGTTTTCAGAGACAAATTTTCATAAAAAAATTGGATATTTGAATTCCTCTTGGGAAAATATCCAATTTCAAAAAACAAATCGTCTGAAACGGAGTTCAGGAAGTGAAGTTATGATCGTTTTAAAATCAACAAAATTTCAGCATTTTTTCAGAAACGGCCTCACGGTTTTCAAAGTTTCATCCAAACTTTATTTAGATATGATTCATTACAAGAAGAGAAAGCAGATATGTGTGGAAATATCAATGGTGCATATACTTCATTAGATCCATGCATACATATACATCTTCAAAAAAATCTTCAATGAGCACAAACTTGCACAATTGCGAGGTCTTCTTGGAGTGAAGGACATGGTTGCTTAGCAACTATTTTTTGTTCCTTCTCAAAAAAAAAATTATGCATTTTAATTTGAGGGGGGGAGGGGGGGGGAGGTTTCCCATGTGGTTTTACCTCTTTCCTCGTTTATTTCATTGTATATTTTGTATTTGGTTACCTAACATGGACTCATTGTCGAGACCCATTCTTTATTTTCACCATAGTGATGTTCAGGGGGGGTGTTGGAGTTACTTCACACACACCTAGGATTTATTTTTCTTAAGGTTTTTCCTTGTTTATTAGTCATAATTAGTCATTATCGAGTCTCCTATATTTTAGAGGAGAATATTCCACCTGGAGAATATTCTCTTTCAGTTTACACTTCTATTTAACTAGTTGAGTTGAGTTTAGATGTTGCATTGGTTTTGTCACCATGCAACATTGGGATCATCACCAGATAATGCACACTTGCCTTGGTATCATCACTAGACTGGCGCATTAACTTTGATTCCCTAAGTTAACTTCTCACTACTTTATGTTCATTTAGTTAACTGAAGACTAGTTTACTAGTTAACTCAGACTAGGTGGCAGTTCACTCTCGTAACTGCCTGAGAGACTAGACTAGGTGGCAGTTTACTCCCGTAACTGCTGGTGTGTGTCCATATCACTCTAGACCACCACTATGGCTCATTAGTTACTCATTTATCCTATATCTATTGTAAATTATTCACTCTTTGAGTGTGGAAACGGTTAATGAGAATTTTTCCATTCTTTCTCTCCTTCTTCTTCTTTCTCAAATTCTCTTTGCAAATGTGTGTATTATTGTTTAGATAGATCTATTCTGTGAAGATTCAACACATTTACAATCATGTGGGACATGCAAGTATATTTTTTGGGGATATGGACGCTCGTTGGAAGCGGAGCAAGGCTTGTGACACCGAGGCGACTCTATTGAGGCTATGGGTGCTCTCTCTCAATGGAGCAACACTAGAGAATTGCAAAATCAACTTGTATTTTCAATATTTATGATGCATCATTCCCTTGAAGTACTTTACCTTCATTCCTGAAGTGATCTGTTTTAAAAGAATATATTGTAATCAGTATGGCTTTGGGCACATCCACAATCTCTCTCTTGTATCATTTGAACTTGTCTTGTCAAAATTATACATTTTGAAAATGATGGGACATACTCATTATCTATTGATTCATGCACCGCAAGTGTTTCCATTTTCTAAAGTCTCGTGTTGAGATATCTTTGTTGGTTTTGGAGCCTGATTATCTTTTTGATTCATAGGTCTTGTTTCAGTCATGTTTGGATCCTAGTTCTTGGTTGGGTGTGGGGGGGATTTCCCCCCACATCTATTGTCAAGGGGTCTAGGGGGAGCAGTGACACATATTAGATCCCCCCCTGGCGGAGGTTTATAAACAACACCTCCGAAGAGTTTTTATTTGGAAAATTGCCTTGTAAAATATTGTAATTTCATAGTCAATCTAAATCGTTCATCTTTAGGTTACAAATTTTACAGTAGAAGTTATGTTAGGGTTTTCCCTAGAAGGAAACCCTCTTTTATGTATGAGAGATATGCATTGTGGCTAGGTATGAGAGTGAATATTGTATTCCGAGAGAGGGGAATATGAGAAAAGAAGAGGAAGTTACAACGACTGTGTTGTAGGTTGTATCCCTTCATTTGTTGGATAATAATAAAGGAAGGAATGACAATTTCTCTGGTGGATGTAGCCCATATTGGGTGAACCACATATATATGTGTCTCTATCATATTGTGTATCTTATATGTTTTATTTCCACATCTGTTTTATTTTCTTACTCTATGATCCTTTTTTTCTAACACCATTTTTGCATAAATTCATGGCTTCGCCCAATGTGTCACCAATTGTTGTGCCAGGCATCCACGCATTCCCTTTTTCTAGTGTTCTTTCTCATAAAGTGAATTTTAACCAAGAAAATAGGACTCTCCTTTTGTATTGAGACCCTCTTAATATTTCTCATCTCCTTGATCTTGTTAAAGTCTACCCATGCCCCTTTGATGAAATTGTTTTATCTTCCAAGTTTTGTTTGGTTTCTGGTTTGACACTTAAATTTTTCTAAGAAAAATTTTTGGTTATCGGGGGAGTTTCCATGAACTATGTCGATATAATTGGAGGAGTTCACATGATTTTCTCTGATACACACTAGTGTAATTCCTCCTGACGTCCTTGGTATGCAATCCTTATTGTCAGTAAAGTTGATAAAACCACCTCTGGTATGATCAGAATATTTCCCACCATCATCGCCAACAACACTAATGGACTTACTTCTAACTTCGTCACCTACCCTAACATATTTATCAGTGGACTTCCCATCATCTTCTATGGTACAACTAGAGGAGTTTCCATGAACACTTCCATTATGACTAGAGCAGTTCCCAACATCTTTGTCGATGAACCAAACTTTATCATCGACACTCTTCCTGGGATCTCCTCCAGTATATCAAACCCCATTTCAGGGAAAGGGTTATAAAAGTACCCCATGAGAATCTATCCTCACCATCGCATATTGTAGAGAAAAGGGAGGGGAGAGTTCATTATGCGCAAAGAACAAACTCACAAGAAGCATTTCATCCTTGGACCTATTATTTCTCCACATATCACCACTACTAGGTAAGGCTTTATTTTTTCCTTTTCCTAGTTGGTTACATGGTATTTTTTCTGTTTATTTCTTATTTCATGGTTTAAATTATAACGAGAACCCTAGGGAGTGGAACAACCATATAACCCCCTTATACAAACCCTTATATTCTCTTACCCTCGTTATTCAACGATGCCCTAACCAACGAAATCCCCTATTCTCTCACGATCTTAGTCTTTAAAACCTTGAAACCTACCTATCTATGCCTTCCCTTTAACCCTATGACTGAAAATAACTTGTATTTTAGCTCACAAAGGATCCTCCAAGCTATCACTTTGAGCTATACCCGGATATAACCAATCCCTTCCGGGTCTCTTTTCAATTATCCATGGATATGAATGTTTTTTCTCTAACCCTATCAGCCCAAGATCCAAGCCCAAAGTCCTCTTCATGTTGATTCTAGGCAATGTCAAACCCAAGCGTCGAACCCATAGCTACGGAGCTTCGATTAACCCTAATCCACTTACAAGCTATGGTCTCCAACACTTAACTAGATTTCAAGTTTGAATATCCATCGACATAGTTACTTTCAACCCCATCGACCCTTTCCCTTCCATATCGATCAAGTTATTGCCAACATCACTGAATTATACCTCCTCCACACCGACAAACTTAATTTCATCCTCGCGAATAACCATTTATTAGTATAGACATACTTTCTCGCATTTACATCGATGCCATCCTAACATTTTGGCATAGTTTACCAAAACTCATCCAATGCTTGTTTCTTCATACTAGCAAAATTTATCACAACTTCATCGATACCTGTTATAGCACAAATTTCCACACCTATGCATTTGTGAATTGGCCTTACCCTTTTCCTAGCTTGCTAAGTAAAATTCCAAGCTTTCCTCATCAAGTCATATAAAAAACTTGGCATTTGTTAATATCCACAGGTTTCCCTTATGAAACATGCAGACATCCACACCTTGCAAGCTTGCAACCCATGGATGCCCTCAAAAATCATGGAAAAAAAATAATTCTGAGTTTTCTGGGAGTCTCTCGGTTGAAAGTCCTTTTTATTTTTCCAATTTTACAGGGTTATCTGTGATTTTATGTTATATTAGTCTTGGATATCCACGATTTTACTGTGTATGATCCATGGATATCTATGAGTCCCAGTTCACATAGTCGTGGACCTATGAGAAATTTGTGAAAAAAAATTATTTCTTCAGTTTCTGGGAGATTTATGCGTTTCTCCATGTTATCTCAGGCTTCATGAGTTTGTGATTGCTTTGTAATATTGTGTTTAAGCTTGTGAAAATCATCAGATCAGGAAAATACCTTGCTATTGATTTCCTATGATTCTTGGCCATGAATCATGTATCCTGCAATTTCTTCTAGCATCTTTTGTTAGTTTTTCTTTGATAGAAGAAAACAAAAAAAAAACTGGTTTTATGCTAGTTAAGTTTCTTTGTTTCTCTACATTGTTTGCATTGTTATTTGAAAAATAAAAAGACACTAGCATAGGATTGTTCATGCATTTTCTTGTTGAGACTTTTTTTTTATTTGAATAATTAGTGTAAAGTTTTCTTTTCCATTGTTCTTATAAGTTTCATTTTTGCAAGAGTCTCAAACAACATCAGTTGCACCTCCATACCCCTTGAGTAAAAACAAACACTAAAACAAATTCTAAACATAAAATGTACTAGACTTTGTTTATAGGGTTCAAAAAAATGTTTAGGGTTAGGGCCTTGGATTAGGATTGGAGATATAACTCTCCAAGATCATTAAAAAAACATAGGAATATGAGCTAGGGAGAATCTCAAATACAACTACAGTATAAGTATAACTGAGATCCTCCTCTAACACAATAGCTAAACACGAGGTTGTGTGAAGGACAATCGAGGAGATTTCCCCTTTGAAGCTTAACTAAGCATAGTGGAGAGAGTGTATATTGGGGGTTTAGCTAATTCCTTTACCTCTATGAGAGGCAGGGCTTTCGAAGCTTCGAGCATTGTTACCCTCATGGATGATTTTAAGGATGGAAATTTATATTAAAATGTAGAAACATGGGCTAATATTACTAGTCCTTAATATGCAAAATGTAAAATTTTTGGTGATAGTTTTGTAAAAATATTCAAATTTCTAAGGATTTTATACAGTTTCTATGAAATTTTGGCGATTTTTAAGGTAAAATAATTTTAGTCTATGGAATTTGGACAAATCATTTTTAGGAAAAATGGAAATTGGTGAATCTTTTTTTGGGAAAACCCATGGAAAATTAGCTCATTGGAGAAATTTATCCCCTAAAATCATTTATGGTTAGCCTGCCCATACGTTTGATCCCAACTGTCGACTATACCCCTCAGATGCTGACTGCGAGTTGTTGACCTTAGTGGATATTCCTAGGGATCTTAGAGGTGACTATGGGGGCTTGTCATGGTACCTAGGAAAGATTCTGTATCACACTATTCATTACCGTTGGAGGGTGCCCCATGAAGCATGGGTACTTGCATCAGATAAGGTTGGTTAGTGGATGTCGGGATAACTACTTCTCACTCTTTAGTTCATTGGTTCACATGAATTAATCAACTAGTGCCTTCATCTGAAAGGTCCCTTTCCACTTTTTCATTGCTTTAGACTCAAGACCTTATCCACTTGGGCTTAAAATTTGGAAAAGTTGTTTTCTTGTGATGTTTCTCTTAGGGATTTTTGTTAGATTCATTCTTTGTGTAGTTGGCCTTAGGTTGTTTCAGTGTTCCTTCTTTTGGATCATTGGTTCAGGGAAGTTGACCAACCACTCCGTTGGTCAGGAAGGATCCATGGTCTTTCTCTTGAAAGTGTGGATCCACCTCCTAGAAGGCGTGGGTTTTAGTACCACTGGTTTGTCAGAGTAAGTGCATGAGACTTTTATGGACATGAACAATCCAACAAGGGACAAACCTATGAATAAGAAGAATATGGCCAAATTTCTTGAGGATACCAACCAAGGAACCCTTCCCAAGGGGATTCTTTTTCTTTTCCTTTCTTTGGAAACATTGGTGCCCCCTTGATGGCCACTTTCAACATTCTTGGGTTGAATGTAGGAGTATCAGTTTGGTTGTGGACCACTCCAAATGTCTTGAATGCTCTTGATTCTTCTCAGATAAACACCTTATTTCAAGGGCATCATACGGATTTTGATTCTTCACCTTCTAAATCCACAAAGTTTACTTATCCTCCTCCTCCCTCTTCTGGTGAAATTATTGCTACTAGTAACCGAAAGTCTAAAAGGAATAGGAAGAGGAAGAGTAAGAAGAAGAAGTCACCATCCTCTGCAAGTCATGTTGGGGTCAAGCAACCAACCTCTTCTAGTCATGCTAGAATCACAAGTCCAGTCACTGCAATTCATACTGGTAGAAAGTCACCAACCTATGCGAGTCATGTTGGAGATAGTTCATCAACCTTTACAAGTCATGTTGAAGATCAACAACCAACCGATGCAAGCCATGATGGAGGCACGACTCTAGTCACTACTAGTCATACTAGACAAACATCACCAAACTCTACAAGTCATGTTGGAGATCAAGTAGCAACTTATATGAGTCATGTTGGAGATCAAGTAGCAACCTATATGAGTCATGTTGGATTCCTATCACCATCCTCTGTTATTCATGCTGGGAGAATGCAACTAGCCTCTATGAGTCATGGTGGGAGAAAAATTCCAGTCACTACTAGTCATACTGGCATCAAGTCACCGACCTCTGTGACTCATGTTGGAGTCTTATCACCAACCTATGCTAGTCATGTTGGATACATGCAACCAGTCTCTGCTAGTCTTGTTGGGGGGAATCCACCAACCACTACAATTCATGTTGGGGGCACTAATACGGTTGAGAAGCCTAGACGTATAGGATGTAAGACAAAGTTCCCTTGAAAAATTGACAAAGGATATCACCTTACTCATTTGTGCCCTGGTATTTCCATGGTACAAGAAGCGTGGTCCTTTTCTAAAGCCCTTCTATTTCCGAGTCATCTTCGATTTCCCAACAATATATTCAATCATTGGTTGATGAAGCGGTCGTGTTGATGAAATATTATCCCAAGACCACTCTTGTTTTGTGGGGTGATACATCTCTTGACCATGTTGTCTCATGTCCTATTCAACCAGTGGTTGATGAAGTGGTTGTGTTGATGCAATATTCGATCGATCCCACTCTTCTCTTGGAGAGTGACAAGTCTAAGCAAGTGGTATCACCGATGCAATATTAGGTTGATACTACTTCTCTCTCAGGGAGTGATGTGTCTTTTGACCATGTCCTTATCATTTATAGTTCAGTACATTCTCAACAAGGGGGAGTTCCACTCTCTTAGAGTATGTTCCCTCCAAGTACTAAAACGATTTCCTTTATTGGAATGATCTTGTAGAGCCTCACCTTCCTTCTTTTGCTCTCTTTCGAATAATGGTTGGAGTTAATAAATTAGGAATTTTCCAAACTATTATATATGAAGGATCCTCTACGAGTATTTTATCATCCTAGGCTTGGAAATCTTTGGGTTCTCCCAAGCTTGTGTCAACTACCAATGATTTGTTGGCTTTTGATAGAAGACCTAGCAAATCTTTGGGGATTATTCCTCTATTTCCTATCACGTTAGGTGGGAAGATTTTCCTAGTTGATTTGTTAGTGGTGCCAGGACCTTTAGACTTTAATTTGATTCTTGGGCATGATTATGTGTTTGCGATGAATTTCATGGTGTCTACGCTCTTTCGTGTGATGAATTTCCCTAACAATGGAAGCATTGTCACTATTGATTAGAATTCATTTGATAATCACCATTCTAGTTAGAATTTACCTCAGGTTTACCCTTTGTGTGTTCCTAGTGTTCGAGTAGACACTTCCCCACCACAGGTGAATTATGTAGTGTCTTATCCTCGATGATCAATTTCTCCTGAGAAGGATCCTTTACAGTTATGTTTTCCTTCTCAAGACAAGGTATCGACAATTGATAAGTGTTTTATCCAATGGGGGCATGGGAGCCCTTGCTTCCCCCTATTGGCATGAGTAATCTATTGTTTCCTCTTGAGTCTAACCTTAATGTTTGTAAGACCTCAAGCCTTGTTATTTGTGATATGTCAAGCCCCAGTTTCATGGATGTTGAGTTTCCTTTAGATGAGGCCATCCTTGAAGCTATGATCATGGATCTTCAAAATCCTTCTAAACTGGAAGCTTTACTAGTTGGTTACCAACGAAACCCTTGGCTTGAGTGTATAAATGGGCTCTACCTAGAGCACTACTATGCATAAGATGCAAGGTTGTGTGGTCCTATGTAGATGTTGTATTTTTAGGGTTTCTTGTTTTCAAGTTCCGTATCCCTTAATAATTGTATTTATCATAGGTTTCTATATTAGACTTATTAACTTATGGGTAAGTGTTTTTGGTATTATATACAGGACTTTGGAGACATTTTCTTTGGTACCTTTTCTTCCATGTCGATCCATTCTGATAGGTAATGATCTTGAAACTGGATATAGGTTAGATTTTCCCCTTCATGCATTTTTGCATTATCCATTTCCTATTTCATTTTTCCTTAGGATCAACCCCACTGAGTTTCAACATGGAACCTTCTCTGCTATTTAGAAGTGTTGTGATTCATGTGGTAGGGCCTACCTTCCATGGGTGCTTTAGTTTAGAATCTCATTATATGATGGTTCTCATGCTGCAAGATTATTCTTTAGGCTCGAGATTCCTAGTTAGCCCCGCCATGAGTTTTCATTAGAACTCCATGCTTATTACTCAGTCTTGTTTTGGCCATCACCCATGAGACTCCCTCCCTTATATGCTACTCACAATAGAATTATGGAGTCTTAGTTAAGATCTTTTCATACTCCTTAAAATTGAAAATATTTCAGAGTGACCTTGTTTCTTTCACACTCCTTAAATGGATCTAAAAGAACATCTATTTGGCACAACTTTACCCCTTTTTCAGACATAATAGAGTAATTATGAAAAAGGTCTACTCTAGTCTACTGACTAGAAGAGTTCTCCTCAATTTTGTTTTACACTTTTTTGTGCTCAAGAGACTAAATTTATGAAAAAGTACACTGGAGTTTCAGTTAATCTATTTTTAGATTTCTTAAACATGAAAAGATGGTCAAGTGACCTTGTTTCTTTCACACTCATAAAACAAATTTGAAATGCCATCTTTTCAGTATAAGTTTAACCCTTTTTTGGATTGAATGGATTATTTATGAAAAATGAATACTCTAGTCAAACTTTGGCTAGAAGAGTTATCCTTGGTATTGTTTTATGATTTTTCAGGCCCAGGGGACTAAATCTACGAAAAAGAACACTATTGGAAGTTTACTTCCTGAAGTTGAGTTGCATCTACATTGCATATCGACCGCTTGCGCTTATAGGTGTAATGTCAGCTTCAACAAGTTGTTGTTTGAACCAATTGCTTATGCATTCCTACTAGTTGCTAGCCTTGCAATTTATGCCTTTTCAAATCGACACCTTAACCCTAGAGGAAACTTTCCCTGAGTGTCCTTATCCTGCACATGCTTTCCTTGCATTGAGCATAGGTATTTTCCTTGAGCTCTAGAACTAGTTTGCTTACCCACGACACTCATTTCCTCCACTGTATTATAACACTCTTTTATTCTTTTTCAGGCTTTAATAATATGAAAAATATAAAAAAAATAAAAAAACCAAAAATAAGGGGGGAGAGGGTCCATCTCTTTTGTTGGAAACAATTTTTTCTCCCTTTAACAAAGCACAATCTTGAGTCATTATTTCATCATTTTGGGTCTAGTATGGATTTAAGAGACTTTTTCTCATTTTGAGTTTTATCTCCCCTGGATGGTTATTCTTCCAACCTTATGGAGCGTTTTTTGATGTCTCATGTGTCACAAACGTATCCCAGTTTATAGTCATGGTGCCTAACTCACATAATATGTCGTTATTTTGTTCAAGGGAAGTTTGCAGCCCGAGTCGACCATTATGCAGTAACTTTCTATCCTCTCAAGTCGGCCTTCCCATGTCTGTCAAGTCAATCTCATCATCATAAGTATCTATCTCTTTGTCTAATTTCTTCCAAATATTTGGCCTTTTGCCACCCCTCAGGTTGGATGATGAAGGATTCATTACTTCCTTCCTTCCAACAGATATCTTCCCATCGACTTAAACACATATTGCTATGGGATATGGATATAGAGTTATGTTTGGTACCTTGGGGATTGCATTGATCAGTGGAAAACTCCCTCTCTATTGAAAGTGGGAATACATCAATGTCTCCTGATCGATAGATTCTACTAGGTGTTCAACATCAACTAATTTATTCACACTTGTTAGATTGTACCATGGTACCTTGACACCCATTATCATCATCAGTGGGTTGTCTCACATTTGTTAACATTCTACATCAATGACCGGTAATCAAACAATGTCTCATTATGTTTGAATTCAACTCATCTATTCACATAGTGTAGACATTTACCACGACAGATCGTTGTGAAGACATCATATGAAGTACGAGCACCACGTCTTTTGTGCTCCTTCCTAACCCATATGGTACCACCCCACAAACATTGGTACTTGCAGAGGATAAATTTGTTCACTCCATTGGTCCCAAATATCATTTTTTCTTGATTTTGAGACATAGCTCCACTGTGTATATATTTGTGGCTATGATATACTTTCACATGGATCCATTGTGTATTCTGTGTTTCCATGCTTGCTACTTCATATATATCACATGGATCCATTGTGTATTTTTCATGGCCATGGGAATTAATCATTCTTTCATATGTACCATGGATATGAAATGTACTTGATTTGGATACCATGCTTATATCACCCCTAAGCATGGGTATACATGATTTGGGAAGAGAATACTCTTACTTGATCTCTGTTGATGGTTGTTTTTCTTGGATCAGTTTTTCAGGAACCTTCACGAGTTTACTTCAATGCATCCTCACCTCTCAGATTTTATAATGTGTTTTAGCCATCATTTTTCCCTTATGACCTCACACATGAGGGGGCATATGTTATAGAAAAAATTTACACACCTATGAATTTGTGACTTGGCCTTACCCTTTTCCTAGATTGCTAAGTAAAATCCCAACCTTTCCTCATAAAGTCATGTAAAAAACTTGACATTTGTTAATATCCACATGTTTCCCTTATGCATCATGTAGATATCCACGCCTTGCAAGCGTACAACTCACAGATGCCATAAAAAATCATAATTAAAAAAAACAAATTCTGAATTTCCAGGCGAGTTTTTTGGTTGGGATTATTTTCCAATGTCCCCATGCCTGTAAAAAACATATTTCAACTTCCCTAACCCCTTGGGGAGGATATAAAAGCACCATTGAGGGCTAGAATGAATAATTTTCTTTTGGTGCAAGGTTATGTTGTGGAGATCTAACAAGATTCCCTATTCCTTTTATCCTCTAAGTAGCATACCCCCAACCTGGAAACTCCTTTTCCAGTGTTTCTTCCTTCTTATATAGTCATAAGGTGTATCCTTGTCCTTATTCATCTATCCAAGGAAGAGCCTCATCGTTGAGTAGATGTTGAAGGATCTGTGGAGGAACCCAGGAAGTTGTCTCCAAAGCAGTGCCAGAAGCGAGTCAGGTTGTAACTAAATTCGATATTTGGTTTTAATAGAAGAGTTCTCTTTCCCTCAAATTTTATGTTCATTACAATACTACATGTTATCATTTTGTATACTTGCTTTGGATATAATATATCATATATATGCTACTTGATTATGTAACTACCTCATTGCAACATTTGTCTTGATTTTATTTTACAGGCTTGTTCCACCAAAGGTCAAGAGTGTTAGCACCATGATTTTCATAGCTAAGACTAGAGGTTTGTCAGCAGTTTGCAAAGTCATGCCTGTTAGCACCAGTATTGTTTTTATGCATGGAATCATCTAACATTTCCAAGGGTCAGTTTCAAAAGGAATATTTATCATTTATTATTTCCATTTTCATTTGCAACTGGATGCTGCAAAATTCACTACATGTTGCAAATTGTTTTACACGCCATGCAAAGGATGATGTTGCGCAGAGAATGTTGTCGCACAAAGGACATTCTCACGCATAGGATGTTGTCGCGCAGAGAATTATTTCACGCAAAGGATTTTGTTGTGCAGAGAATGTTGTTGCACATAGGATGTTGCCATGCAAAGGATGTTGTCACAAAGAGGATGTTTTCATGCATATGATGCTATCATGTAGAGGATGTTGTCAGGCATATGATTTTTTTGTGCACAGGTGTTGCACCTCTTTTTCCACCTAAATGAGAAAAACAGAGGTGCTTGCAAGCTTAGTTGGGTTAGCTAAGCAAGACAGCTATAAAGGAAAGGGTTAGAGAAAGAAACATAAAAGAACAAGCTAAGAATTAAACTAAGAAATAAAAGAACAACTAAACTATTGAGCATAAGGACATAAGAACAAAAAATAAACAAGACTCATGTCACGAATGGTAAGGATTATATTAGTGAAAGAAAACACCAAGAAGAAAGAGGACTTTGGGTCCCTTCTTCCTCCAAGGGAGGGCTCTTGGACCCCCACAACTAAGCTCTTCTTACAACTTTGAAAGAAATGGTGAAAGAATCCCAAGCTAATCCACTCAAGAGGTGAAATGGATTTCCCAATGTAATGATGCTAGTATACTCTTGATGAGAAAAGAGGATTCCCCAAGAGAATAGCAACATCATAACCTTGCAAATGAATTCCTTGAAAATGAAGTGCACCCATGGCCTTATTTTATAACATCACTTTGAGGTATTCTGCAACCAACTTGTAGTGTGAAAAGGGGTTGTTTAGGGCATTTTTAGGTCTTTGACTAGCCACCCAGTCAGATCCAGTCGAGATTTGGATGTCAAATCAACTTGGAAGCTGAACCAGAAGTGGGTGGGAGGCCGACCAATCTCATAAATTCACTGTTCTCATGTGTATGTGGCTTTTAGCAACCACAGTCGCACATCGTGCGCATGTGTTCTTTTCGTGCGTTTCTAGTTTGCGCATGTGCACGCGCGCCCTGTGTAGTCACAACGCACCTTAATTTTATCACTGGTTGTATAGTTTTAGACCTTTTGGAAATTATTTTGTGGTAATTTTGGTCCATGGGTGACCTCATAAATGTTTGAAGCTGCTGGATTCCTGTAACCATTTGCGGACGAAATTTCAGTGATAACAGATGCCCCCTGATGGATGAGGTTAGGAGCATACGTATAGCCGAAATTCATCAATGTTTCTTCTACTGAGAGTGTCATTGTAAGAGAGAGTGATAGTGAGAGTATCAAGAGTGACCCGTTGGAGGGAGAAGTGATCCGTCGGATCTCAGCATATGTGCATGTAAAAGCTATGGATGCTTATCATTAGTTTTCAATTTGATTATTTAAAAGCATTAATGTGTTTATTAAATGATGAAATCTACAAACTGAAAGCAATAGAAAGAGAACATGAAACAGAAAATGAGAGACAAGAACAAAAGAGTTTGATAACGGAGTTCACCCCCTTCACTGGACTACATCTCCAGGTCCCTCTTCAATGAGTACCGATCCATTAATCTTTTGAAAGGTACAAATAGTTTTCAGATCTGTAACTCTGCTTATGCAACTCCGAAATTGAACGCTGCACAAAAGTCCTGAAGACCCTTTTCCCTGAAAAGTACAATTTGAGCTCCAAATAGGTTTGGGAAGCTCTGATACATAGAAAATAAGATCGACTTAAGTATTACAATAGCTAGACTATAATTATATTGAAGCTTTGTTGTGCGATTGGCCAAAATGCATGGTTTTATAAGCTGAGGTCAAGAGTTCGACCCCGACCTTGGCGCGTTCAATACTGATCTCTGTGCACAACTGCATAATAAAAATAATATCTTTCAGCTTCTAAACAGAGCCAACACTCCGAATTTTGTGGCTGGCAAATAGGTGGTAAAACTCCCCCATTGGGAGGTCGCGCGATCAAATCTTGGCACACCCGTTTTGGCATATTATAGTTGTTTTTGATATGTATGAACCATATTATATATGGTATACAATAACCACCACGCATTTGTTTGGATATGTTTTTTTTTTAATACCATATATATGATATAACCAATCCTTTGCCAATAATATAGTTGCAATATAATGTTGATATGGTTTAATACCATAAACTTAACCATGCCAAAAATCTCGCGCGCATAGTTGTAATATGGTTGTTTCAAACCATAATATATATGGTATACAACATTTAAATGCGCAACCTAACCTTACAATTAAACTTTCGTGCCAATGTTTTAGCATATGGTTGCTATGACATATATATATTATGATTTTGTTAATATAAATTGTGTTTTCTTTCCCTTTTGTTTATATTAATGACAACCATATAATATAATGCTCACATGCATATGACCCATGGTCCAATGGTAGAACACTTGACTTAAGAAAGAGAGGTTGAAGGTACAAACCCCACTAAGCCTCTTTCCTCTTCTTTTACCAAACCTGGACATTTTGAACTGCCACATCACTGAAGCTGCCATGTGTCGCCTTGATCATTTGCCATGTCAGTCCTTTGACTTTGACTTTTTTTTTAACTATCGCATTCGAACTTCAACCAACCATAACTTCTTCATACAAAGTCCGTTTGAGGTGATTTTTGCACCGTCGGATTCGTGTCGACGAGAACTTAAACATTGTACCATTTGTTTCTAACTTTGGATCAGTCAATTTTTTGATGATGAATGGCCCCCTGGATCATTCCTCCCCATTGAAGAGCTTTTGGACCCCAAAAGCCTTTTATTCTGAATTCAAGCAAGAACATGTTCGTCTCGCCTGTCCTGTATCTTTCATCCATTTTTCCTGGAACCTATACATTTGTCTCATCACAACAATAATTATAATTGCACTAACGTTACTGAGCACATTAATCCCATTGACTATCACATCTACATTCACTGCTGTTGCAATCAACCATGCACTGTTGAACAGTAGAAAGCTGAATAAAAAAACTGAATATAAAGACGTGAAAGAGAATGCACCCACATCATGCTTTTCCTTCCAGACAGGAACAATGTTCATCATAGTGTTTCTATGCATTGAAACTTCCATTTCATGCTTAGGATTACTTTCTTCCTTAGTTTTCACAGATACTAGTGTCAAATTATTGCTTTCATTAACTACCATTTTCAAGTGTCCTGTAGTTACAAAAGATCTATTGCTTTTAATTGAATGAGAATTCACAATGTATTCAATTCCTTCCTTAAACAGACGATACTAATTTTTCTCCCTGTAAAAGATAGCCTTTCTATCATATAAATATGGGCTTCCCAACACAATCCCATAGATGTCTAATGGCACCACATCAAATTCAACCTCATCTATAAACCTAGATGTTATTGCAAAATTCAAAATGCATTGTTTTGTTACTTGCATTCTTTTATCTTTGCACACCCATCCTCATGGATAAGGCTCCTTATGTGGTTGTGTTTCCAATCCCAATTGTTTAACAATCTCTTCGGAAATTAGATTAACTTGAGATCCACTATCTATGAGTGTGTTGATCTTAGTTTGTTTTGAGATAACCCTTATGTGAAACAATTCATTCCTTTTAGCATCTTCAAAATCATCATGATTTTTAGAAGTAGAAGCACACGAAGAACCAATGCTAGAATTATTTCTTACAAGATCTTTACCTTTCAAACCCACAATTGTTACCTTTGTTTCATCATCTGAATCTGATCCAAGATCTTGAACGATGGTTGTGGATTTTTGCTTTCCTTTTGGAACCTTAAACCATTCTGGTTTCAATTCCGGATGCAATTTCCAACACTTTGCATCATCATGTCCTTTCTTCCTGCAATGTGAACAAGAAGGTCTTTCTCCTTCTTCTTTTCTCACATTAGTTGTTTTCTTCTCCTTCCACCTTTTCTTTCTTTCTGTTGGAGGAGCTTCTTTTGCTGCACTGAAACTCATGTTTCTTGCACCTGCTTCAATATGAGTTGCGTCTACACATACTTCATCAAGATTAGATGGATTAAACATAAGGATTGAATGCCTTAACTGCGAATGTAATCCACCTATGTATTTTAATAAAGTTTCTTGTGTGTAAAGCGGAACACCAAGAACTAGAGCTTTCTTTCTAAACAACTGTGTATATTCTTGTACATTTTGTTCCTTACCCTGTCTTAAGTTTTGCCTATCCATAACAACTTGTTTCATATAACCCAATGGATAAAACTGTTTCTTTAAAGCAAAAGTACACTCATACCAAGATGACATGATTTTACCTTTCTTCAACAAATCCTCTTGGGTTTTACTATCCCACCAAACCAATGCAGTGCCTCCCATTCTAAGAGTGGCTAACTAAATCTTGGTAGTGTCATCCAAGATTTGTTGAATCCTGCAATACACGTCAATCTTCTTTATCCAATTATCCAATTTTTCTGCATCAAGTTCACCATTATACATAGGCAATTCAAACTTGACATCCAGTTTTAATAAAGGCATATTTGCATTTGCATTATGAGGATTATGAGAAGAATTATAGAATGAAGAGAATGGATTTGTTTCAGGAGGATCACCTTCACCTCCTACTCCTTTACCCTTTTGTTTTTCTTCATCTCGTGATGAACCTTCTCCTTCTTTCCTCTTTCTTTCAGCTCGTTCATCAAGAATAGTCTCCATCATAGTCTTCATATTGATAAAAGCTTCCAAAAATTTTGTTTCAGATATTACAGGTTTCTCTCGTCCAACATGATATTCTTCGCCTCGTGGAGAAGACATTATTGCTCTTTAAAATGCCCTCCTTGAACTGATCTTAGGATCTCCTTTTATCAGTTCTCCTTCACCACACTTTAACCTGGACCTGGTAAGCATTCACAACTTTCACAAGCAGTTAACCTACTCTGATACCAAACTTGATTCGTCGGATCTCAACATATGTGCATGTAAAAGCTATGAATTCTTATCATTAGTTTGAAATTTGATTATTTAAAAGCATTAATGTGTTTATTAAATGCTGAAATCTGCAAACTAAAAGCAATAGAAAGAGAACATGAAACAAAAAATGAGAGACAAGAACAAAAGAGTTTGATAACGGAGTTCACCCCCTTCACTGGGCTACATCTCTGGGTCCCTCTTCAATGAGTACCGATCCATTAATATTTTGAAAGGTACAAACAGTTTTCAGACCTGCAACTCTGCTTCTGCAACTCCAGAATTGAACGCTGCACAAAAGTCCTGAAGACCCTTTTCCTGAAAAGTACAATTTGAGCTCCAAATAGGCTTGGGAAGCTCTGATACACAGAAAATAAGATCAACTTAAGTATTACAATATCTGGACTATAATTATATTGAAGCTCTGTTGTGCGATTGGCCAAAACGCATGGTTTTATAAGCCGAGGTCAAGAGTTCGACCCCGACCTTGGCGCGTTCAATACTGATCTATGTGCGCAACTGCATAACAAAAAGAATATCTTTCAGCTTCTAAATGGAGCCAACACTCCGAATTTTGTGGCTGGAAAATAGGTGGTAAAACTCCCCCATTGGGAGGTCGCGCGATCAAATCTTGACGCACCCATTTTGGCATATTATAGTTGTTTTTGATATGTATGAACCATATTATATATGGTATACAATAACCACCACGCATTTGTTTGGATATGTTTTTTTTTAATACCATATATATGATATAACCAATCCTTCGCCAATAATATAGTTGCAATATAATGTTGATATGGTTTAATACCATAAACTTAACCATGCCAAAAATCTCGCGCGCATAGTTGTAATATGGTTGTTTCAAACCATAATATATATGGTATACAACATTTAAATGTGCCACGTAACCTTACAATTAAACTTTCATGCCAATGTTTTAGCATATGGTTGCTATGACATATATATATTATGGTTTTGTTAATATAAATTGTGTTTTCTTTCCCTTTTGTTTATATTATGACAACCATATAATATAATGCTCACATGCATATAACCCATGGTCCAATGGTAGAACACTTGACTTAAGAAAGAGAGGTTGAGGGTACAAACCCCACTAAGCCTCTTTCCTCTTCTTTTACCAAACCTAGACATTTTGAACTGCCACATCATTGAAGCTTCCATGTGTCACCTTGACCAGTTTCCACGTCAGCCCTTTGACTTTGACTTTTTTTTTAACTATCACACTCGAACTTCAACCAGCCATAACTTCTTCATACGAAGTCCGTTTGAGGTGATTTTTGCACCGTCGGATTCATGTCGATGAGCACTTCAACATTGTACAATTTGTTTCTAACTTTGGATCAGTCAAATTTTTGATGACGAATGGCCCCCTGGATCAAGAAGGGAACCTGTAGTACCCAACCTTCCATAAGGTGTGTAAAAATAAATTGTGTACAAACGAGGAGGACATGCCCCATGCTTGTGTCATGTAACTCAAAAAGGAAGGGTGTTGCATAGTAACTGAAATTGTGTGTTGATGTAGACAACTGCAATGCCCTCGGGGGCGGTTGTGATAAGGGAAAGAGGACCATTTTGAGAAGGAACATACTCTGAAAAGTAGGCAATGATACCTGTAAGGAGTATCACGTATTTTGTAGGCATTGATAGCCTAGCCAAGTTCAGAGGTATTTAGTAAATATATAAGAAATAACTGCAATAGTCGCAAAGTAAGACCCATTGTAACATGAGAAAGTGTTGAAGTCGAATGTTACGGGGGTCAATGACAGCAGGGAGAAATTGTGGTTCTCCCTGTGCCATTCAAAACCTCTCATTGGAAAGGTAATGAGAGTCAAGATATTGTCGCCCTTCTGGAAACTGTGTTGATGTCGACAGAAGGGGGACGCGACTCCAAGAAGCAAAAGGCTTCGTGAAATCTACTAGGTGAGGTTAGGAACTAAGGAGATACATGGATGAAATCAAGATGTATGAAGACTCAAGACTTCCCTTGGTTGGGGGTATATGTGAAGTATAAGTGGCCGCAATCGTTCAACTAGGTCGAGGGTTAGGGGGACAACAAGACATGGGATAAGTTGTGCCAGAGGCAGGACAAAGTGAACAAACTCAGAGAGCAGAGGTAAGTGGCTTGTGGGATGCTCAGAGTATATTGACAATGTCAACAGGGGTAGATGATGAGGAGTGCCCCAACTAAGGGCGACATGGGTTGTGTTTGCCAAAAAGGGAAGAAGGTCGTCAAAGGTGACGACAAAAAGATATGTAAATGTTGGAAACAAAGGCTTTTTACAATTTATAAAGAATAATTTGGGATGAGTGTACAAATATAGAAACGGGTGCCCCAATGTAATATGGTTGGGACAGTTAGGGTGCATTTTTCTTGGAGAACTGGTGGAGGTTGGGGGCCCCATGGGTGGGTTTCTGTATGAGGTAGATGAAATGGAGGGAATTTTGCGGCTGGGAAAACTGAATATGGAAGAAATGGAGGGTTAATGATACTGCAGAGGTGCAGTCAAAAGAGAACCATAAAGAGATAACTTGGGAGTCTGTTTGGGAAAGCTATCAAAATGAGGAGAAGGAGTATGTGGTTGATTCATGACATGATGTAAGACTATCGGGACTCCCATCCCTAAAGGGTTGAAAAACAACATGAGTGTCAAAGTGCCAAAGGGTGCTATGAATGGGACAGCTCATGTGGGGGAGAGTGCTACCAGGTGACAGTACCTAAAATGCAATGGAGGTGTCGGTACTACAGAGATGGAGATGGGGATCCTAAAGGCAAATTTCAGAGGGTGTGACTGGAGATGCAATTGAGATTCAGAGGGAATGATTACATGCCAGTGTTGATTATATACCTGAAGGGGTTGCATTGATGTATGATGACCAAGTACCTGCACACATGAAAACCAAATACCCAACGTGAACAATATCTGAAGAGAATCAAACATACAAGCATTTATTTGATAATTTTGAACATGAGCATGCGTACCTGGACAGGGTATGAAAAAATGGCACCCCGGGGGCTAAGGATAAGAAATGGCTTGGGGACTGTCTTGATGTAGATGACGGGACGTTGATCCTGTGGCTAAAGACAGATCGAAAAACGGACACCCGGAGCTCCTGGAATGGTGTTTGGAAGTTTTTTGGAAAGGCCTATATATAGCTGTAGGGCCCACATTGCCACCTCATTTGTACCTGTTTTCATAGTGATTGGACGAGAGATATTTAGAGGAGATTTGGAGATTCTAGGAGAATGAGGCAGTCGATTCAGGACCAGTGAGCTTTAGGTTAGTGATCTTATCATCCTGCATAGAATTAGGTTTCCTATTTGTGGGCATGGCCTGTACAAAGGGCCGTACAGGGGGTTTTATGGGTGTGGGCCCCCCAGTGCGCAGGCGATCTAGAAATATGTGCACATGGGTGTGCACCTATTTTTCGGCTATCCACGCATGGGTGTGACCTAAGGGGGAAAAAGGGCGTGCATCGTATGCGATCGTATGGGTATGCCCTAAGGGGGATTGTGGTCGCGCATCTAGGATGAGGGCATCCTGGAGTAGTGTGTGGGAGTTCCTCTTACGTGGCAGACCATTGTTCGACGAGCAATAGTAGCAGGTGCTACGATGACTGGGCGGTTACCTCCAGGTCTGGAGGGACCGATAGTGGGTGGGGCACCGCCGCTTGAGGGAGGGGCAGGAGGTGGTGCTCTAGAGGCACCTTGAGTGTCTCTCTGTGTATTTTTTTATATTGTATATAGGCTGGTGAGCCCATTTTGGTGTAGTGATATCAGTTTTGTATCGAGGTGCTTCACTGGCTTGCATATTTTGTATACGATGTATTTTATGTCTATGTAAACATTTTGACGACACTGTTGATCGATTTATATATATATATATATATATATATATATATATATATATGAGTATACATTTTTGGGTCTTTGTGATGTTCACATGTGTGTTTTTTTTAATGTTATTTATGATGTCTAATCTATATATGTTGTGACAAACTCTTGATGGTTTATGTGTGTGTAGAGATATCTTGATGTGATATATGCCAATCGAGTATAATGTTAGCTAGGTTATCTATAATTTGATTCAATTGTCTTGGAATATGTGTAAATGTAATGAAATCAAAATGTCAAGATAAAAGTCTAACTTGCAGGTATTTGCGAAAAAGGCAAGGATCGCGGACACGGTACACATTGTTGAGCTGGAGGACGACTAGTTGGGATTCAAGTAAGATGCTAAGGTGGAAAATATGATGATAACTAGCATCGACAAGGAGGCCAATGACGGTAGTGTACTCGGCTTGGTTGTTGGTTGCTGAACCCAAGCATATGCCGCTACAGTGGAGCAGTTCATGTGAGGGGGTATAGAGGGCCCAAGCTATTGAAGTGAGATTTTGTGTCCAACGGCTAGTGCCGTCGGCATAACCGATGTGGTAGGCCAATGGAGGAAGCATCTGTCAATAAAACAAATGATAGTTTAGATGTGAGGTATGGAAAAAAGATTAAAAACACTAAAAAAAGAAATAACCTAATGTAGAATGGCTACGCTTAGGCATAAAATTTCTTTAAGTATAGCCCGTTGACGGGTTCTTTGAGAGAGAGGCCTTTGGGGGAAGTCAGGATGTATGCGCCTTTGGTGAGGCAATGTTGGATAATGTAGGGGCCATGCCATAGTGACTTAAATTTTCCATGACCGAGGGTATCGTGAGCGATATCGTAAGCAAGGACGAGGTCGCCTTCGTGAAATGAGCGAAGGTTGACATGGCGATCAAAGGAGGCCTTTGACCATTTTTTGGCTGCCTCATTGTTCTGTAATGAGGATCGATGATCTCCATCCATGGACTCTAAATTTAGAAAACGCTGCTCCATTGGAGCAGTGTTGGGTAATAGCTCAATTGCGGTGCGTAAGGTGGGGATTTCGCACTCAATAGGAAGAGTGGCCTCGACCCCATGGACTAGATGAAATGGTGTGAAACCAGTGGTCGTTTTCACGGCCATACGGTAAGACCATAGCATGGAAAATAACATATGATGCCAATTGGTCTTATGTTTGTTAACCATGCGTTGTAACATGGTTTTGAGGACCTTGTTAACTGCTTTGACCTGTATGTTGGATTGAGGGTAATATGGTGAGGAAAACTCGTGGGAGAATCCTAACCGGGATGAGAGTTCAATGAAAATCTCATTCTCGAAATGTTTCCCGTGATCAGAGACGAGTTGGAGTGGTACTCCAAAGAAGGATATGACGTGATTAAAGAAAAATCACGCTGCAATGTCAGCGGTGTTGTTGAAGGTAGGCATGGCTTCAGCCCATTTTGTGAAGTAGTCGATTGCGACAACGATTTATTTGTGTCCATTGTTGGATGGGGGATTACAAGTCATGAAGTCGATGCCCCATTTACAAAAGGGGTCGACAGTAATGACTAGGAGAAGAAGAGTGGGTGGTGCTCGTTCTTTGTTGGCATAAAGCTGACATTTATCGCAACGCTTCATGACATGAATGCAATCATGAAACAATGTAGGCCAAAAAAAACCTGCTCGGATGATTTTCTGAGCAGTGGACATCCCCGAAAGATGGCCCCCGCATGCGCCGCTATGGCAGTCGTTCAAGACTCTATCAGCCTCGTCAATAGTTAAGCATCGACGAAGTATGGTGTCGACCCCTCGTCGATATAAGATATCTCTGATGAGGAGATAGCGGGAGGCCTGGTGGCGAATACAATGATGATCATCTCATGAGAGGTGGTTACCGAACTTTTGGGTTCGGAGATAGACGAGGAGGTCGCCATACCAAGGATCATCCGAAGTGATATAAAAGTGATGTTCTTCGGGGAAGTCAGTATTGATGAGGGAACTTATAGTATCAGAGGGGAAGTTTGTGACAAGTTCGGCGAGGATGAGAGCTTTCTTTCTCTTGGGTGTTGAAAATTCAAGATCATACTCCTGAAGGATAATGATCCATCGGGAAAATTTGCCATTAATTTTCCGATGACTGAGCAAGTATTGCATGCGGTTGGAATCTGCTATGACCCTAGTTGTGTGAAGCAAAATGTAATGGCGGAGTTTCTGGACTACGAGGATGACTGCAAGGTCTAGTTTCTCTTTGTGTTTATACTTCAGGGGTGGCCCTGAGAGGTTTTTACTAATGTAGTAAATGACATGCTCATGATCGTCATCACCAATTTGAACGAGAACTCCCACTACTGAGATAGTTGATGATGAGATGTAGAGGATATAATCGCGATTATAGTCGGGTGAACTAATTAAAGGGGCGTTGGAGAGGGCCATTTTAATATCGTCAAATGATTTTTGGGCATGTTCATCCTAGTGAAATGGGATGTCGTGGCGTAGTAAGTGAAGGAAACCATGTGCTCGAGTGGCATAGTCTGGGACAAATCGCCGTAGAAAGTTAGATTTTCCTTGTAGGCCCTGGAGTTGGCGTAAATTTCATGGGGGTGGAATTTCCATGATGGCCTAGACTTTGAGGGGGTCCATGGTAATACCGCTTTGTGAAACGATGAATCCGAGGAGGTGCCCTGCAGTGACGCAGAATACGCACTTGAGGGGGTTCAAGAAGATGTTGTACCGACGACACCGTTGGAAGATGATCCGTAAATCATCAAGATGTTGGGTGCGTTTTTTGGATCGAGCTGTGAGGTCGTCCAAGTATGCAAGGATGATATGAGCTAGATCATGAAAAATGTATTTCATAGCCCATTGGAAAGTTGTGCCAGTGTTCTTTAGGCCAAAAGGAATGACATGATATGAAAAATTACCCCAAGGGGTGGTGATTGTGGTTTTGTATTGATCGGCTGGATGGATTTGGATTTGATTATAACCAGAGAAACCGTCCATGAAGGACAGAGCCTCATGGCCTGTGCAGTCGTCGAAAATTTGATTGATGAAAGGTGTTGGAAAGTTGTCTTTGGGACATGCGTGATTGAGATCGTGAAAGTCCGTGCAGACATGGATAGTGCCCTATTTTTTATTAATGGGTACAAGGTTGGAAACCCATGAGGTATAGGCGATGGGGTAGATGAACCCAGCCACACGTAATTTGTCAATCTCGGCTTTGATGGCTGCTTCTTTGGATGGGTGTAGCAGTCATTATTTTTGACGAACTGGTGTAATATCAGGCCAGGTGTCGATGTGATGTTCGACAATAGAGGGATCAAGGCCAGGCATCTTTGTGTATGACTAGGTAAAAATATCCCGATATTCATGGAAGAGGGATTTATAGGCGATGATTTCTTGAGGAGTGCATGCAAAAGCAATGGTGATTTCCTCGACGACTCCATTTTTGATGGAAATATCAATTTTGATGGTCGGGGAAATGTTGTCCATGTTGCCTTCTTCAAAAGCATCAGGGGCAGGAATGGGGTTTTTGAACCAGTCGATATGCCCAGATGGGATAAAATCCTTGGTTTCGACTACGTATATGGGGTGCTGGTTAGGAAGCGTGAGGGATTCCTGTGGAAAGAAGAGCGCTCAGTGGTGTAGCGCATCCCATGGGTAGTCGGGGGTGTTTAATTCTTTGAGTATGTCCTCATCACAGTGGAATTGGCAGGAATACAAGGGATCGTAAAGAGTGATATCGGGGACTGTCACCGTGTGGTTGTCTTTTGGGGATGAAGAAGCAGGGGGAACGACACAATGAGATTGTGATGGTTTGCTTGACATAAACCAAATATCGAGGTACTGAGGAGTACCAGTGGTAGTTGGATGTAAAATTTCCATAGGGAAATGAACGAGAGAATTGGGGGGATTTGGGGGTAAATCCTTGGATAAGTCATCCAATAACCATGGAGGAATAGGGAGTGCCTCTGGTTCAGGAGAAATGATATGAAGAACTTCTAGTGATGAGGTAAGGTTAATCATCGATTCTATAGGGGGCGTAGGTGTTTGAATCAGGGTTGATTGGCATTGCCTATATTCAATGATCATAAGACATTGGTATGTAAAATGATCTAAAGATTTGCATAGAGAGCAAGGGCATCTCATATGTTCATTGACTGAAGTCGTGACATAATGGATGTCGGTGATGTTTGGTAGGGATGATGTAGCTGGATTGGGTTCATTCTGGAAGCTTTGGCGTACTGCGACTAATGTCTATTGGAATTGAGGTAGTTTTGGGAAATGGTGTGTATAATGGCCATATTCTGAACATATGGCACAAGTGAATTTGGTTCGCAGCCCTTTGCTACTTGCATTAGGGGAGGTATTAGCAGTACTTTCTACAGTGATGAGCAGTGATGGTGTTTGATTGAGTTTAATTCGGTTACATAACTTGGGTATAGATGGCCATTTGTTGGTTGGGTGTCCATGTTTCTCACATAGTGTGCAAGGAGGTTGGATGCGTGGAGGAAGTGGAGCTATGGGCTCCTTCTTCTTTCTCCTGCCCCTAGCTGTGGCAGGGAGGTTAGTGAGTGGGGGTGTAGAGGGTATGGTGGGAGTGAGTATGGGAATCACCATTGGGATTCCTTCTGTTTTGGGGGGAAGGGATGGTTGAGGAACCATCTCTGGTGGATGTAAATGCCAAACTGGAATTGCCAACACCATATTAGGGAGGGTAAGCATTGCGGCTACTTGGAAAGCTTGTACGCCTGGTGGAGGGTAAAATAAGGGGATTTGAGTAATGGCTTGGGGAACTATCTCCCAAACTAGGATATGGCCTTGGGGAGAGGTGAAATCATGAACTGGTGGAGTCGACGAGTTCGCAGGAGGCTCATGAGGGGGGAGTTCTGTGACTAGTGGGATGTCAGATATGATAGAAGCCTCCCTGGGAGGAAGGGTATCCTCCCTGTTAGTTCCTTTGGACGATACGATGCATACTTGATTGGAAGGATGAAGGAGCAGTGGTGCACCATGGTAAGTTCCTAACAATGATGGGTCTTTGAAAATTTTGGGACCCATTTCGATGAGTGGGTATGCTTCAAGATTCGTGTGGATGAGAGGGAGAATGTTATCGATGTTGGTAGAAGGGTTAGGCTCATAATGTGAGACTTGGTCAATTGTAATGATCTTTACGTTATGGGAGAACATCATGGTTCAAAAGATGGAAGAGGCAACTTCCTTCATAGCGTACATGTAGCTACAACCGAACAAGATATTATAATCGAGTGGGGCATCGATAAATTCGATATCAGTGAGAATGGTCTTTCCCCCGAGTTCTACAGGGACATTTTGGAAGAGCCCTTCAGGAGAAGATGGTTGTCCGTCATAAGCTCTTAAGGTAATGGAAAATGGTATGAGTTCGGGAGAACCAAGTTTCTTCCATACAGACTTGGACATAATGCATGTGGATGCACCTTCATCGATGATGCACCGATGAACCGTAATGTTCTGAATTTTCACTGGGATTTGAAAAGTGATTAGAGCAGGGAGGTGAGGTTATCCACTGTCGAGATCAAATGTAATGAGTTGAGTATCCGCAGGTTCGACTGCCCCCAAGGAAGAAAGTAATGATTTCTGCTGAGTGGGACAAGTTTGAAGGACTTCTAAGACTGACATGGCAGTCGGGGATTATGCTAAGTCATCGACCAAACTGTAATTATGAGCCGCCCTAGCCTGTGGGTTGTGGACATTCCTGTGCAATGGGATGTGAGGTATGTGAAGAGGTGTTTCGATGTTAGGGCAAGGAATCACCAACAGGGGTCTCGTTGGTGCTGGGATTATTTTTGGGGGAATGGCAGGAGACTCAATGGGTGCATGGTATTGACGACTACATGTTTGCAGAATGATTTCTTCCTCACTGGTGAGGAGGATAGTACGATATGTGGGATTGTTTGGATTAAGATATTGTCCCAACTATGGTGGGGTAGGCTGCATCTCCTGTTGGGTGTTCATCACACCTTGGTGTGGAATGGGGTTTTGTAGCACGGCTGGGGGTGGTTGTTGCACGTATTGTTGTGGGCTCTTCTGAGGGGTAGGTGGTGTTGGAGGGTGTGGTACACTTCCTGAGTCTTTCATCCATTTAAAATCAGCGATTTAGGGGCAATGATGAGTATAATGACCGAACTCACTTCAAAGGGCACAAGGGAAGGTGGTTCTGATAGTATTTTTATTTCTCCCTTGACGCCTGTTTTTATTGCCCCCCTGGGGGTTCTTATTCCCTTGATTCTGGTTTCCCCCAGTAGGCTGGTTCTGTTGGGGGTGATGCCTACCTTGACCTGGGTTACTATTGTTCCTATTTTTTCCTTTCTTTTTGGCATTATTCGACTGATGGGTTGGATTTGCAGTATTTAGCTGTTCAAAATTTTGATATTGTTGAAGGGGAGAGGGTTGAACAAAATTCACCCCAGCGTGAGGGTGTGGGGGAGCCATGGGTTGTGGAGGACCAGGGAATGGGAAGTACGAATTCTGTGGGGGTAATGATCTGTAAGGTACATAGGAAGGCATGGCGCTTTCGCTAGTACTTAGAGTATAAGCTGAAGTAGAGAGAGTACCAGAACTTGTTTGGATTGGTGGGTGTATTGTGGGTGTCGGCGATGGCCCACTGATGGGTGGAGGAAGAGAAACATGATATGATTGTTGATAAGGGTGTGGAGGGTAATACAGGGTTCCCCCATATGCCGATGGATATTGAGGTGTGCCATACATTGGTGGTTGTTGGGGTTGTGGACTGTGGTGCATGGTATTACCAATCAATCCATCTGCTGAGTGAGACATCCCGGGTTTGCCTTGGCCGAATGGCACGGGTTTTGGGAGGTCAGGAAGTACTGTGTACAAGTACCTTGATTGTGAATAGATGAGGTCATATTGTTGATCCTTATTGATGGCTTCTTCTTCTGATTGAGGGAAGGTGGAAGCTACATCTTTACCGAGGAGAGAGACACGTGATCTGAGAAACCAGTCAAGACACTATTGTTTGTTGGTTTCATCTTTGCACAAACTACGTCTTCGACGCCACTTGTGAATGTGATTAGTGATATGTGTGGTTGAGGTTTGTTTAAAATTAGAGAGTAGTTCAAGACTATTGTCATGGCGGATTGGTAATTGGAAGAAGGTCAAAAATGCTTTGTCCAAGGACTCGAAAATCGCATGGGACCCTGATTTTTCGTCTACATACCATTTGGTTGATGGGCCAGTGAGCGTGTGTTGAAATAATCGTAGTCGGATGGAATAATCCATAATGTTGTTGGAAGAGCACCATAGGTGGAAAGTCATGACATGGTTGGCAGGGTCATCCCCTGCCTTTCCTTCAAACTTGGGGATATCTGAAGGTAGTTTGGTAGGCATTGAAGGCCATGTGGAGTCATGCAATATAGGGTCATTTGTGGGTTTTCTTAGATATGGTATGTTAAGAGAGGCCAAATATGGCATCTGGAGTGGTGGAAGAGGATTAGTTCCAGCCATGGTGTGAGTGTTCTATGAACCTGACCCTTGAGGGGGGCTAGGTGGGTTGGTACTTCCTCCTTGAGAGGAAGTTGCCCCCCCACTTCCGTGTAAAGGAGAGCGAGTGGACGGTGGCCCTTGGGAAGTGGACCCAAGTAAGGTGGAACCAAGCAAAGTTGATCCTAAGACAGTGGCACTCACAGGAGTGTGAGAAGGTGGGGCCGATGAGTTGGCAAGACTTGTAACTCCCCCTAAAATAGGAGGGAGGTTTAGCAAGCATCTGGAAAGGAGGGGGTTCTGTGGGTCCCCTATGATGTCCGACTAGCTGAGTTGATGTGTGCTATTTGTGGTGAGAGTAAAAATAAACAAGGGCCTTTGTTGCAATTTTTTTAACTTTACACGATATATATCTAAATCAGATGTAATTAGAAGTGCATCATACATACAATATTTTGAAAAAGAAGCATATATGTGGATAAGTGGGTTTTTTCCATGTGGGGGATCAAAGAAAATAAATGCTCCTATCCTAAAAGACGTAATGTACTTCCTCTCAAATAGCACTGGACCTTCCAATAGTACTCAACAGTGGGGTCTGAAGTCACCAGAAGAGAAACTGGTGAAGGATGAAGTAATCAGTTATAATGAGGGGTAAAGGGGGCATATCCTGAAAGAGCTGGTGATATTTCCCAATAGCCACACAAAATCCAATCAAGGTGCAATTGCAGCCCACAATTGCCACCTGGGTAGATGTCCTAAAATTTGGTCACTAGGTACCTCGATCAAAGTGCGACATTTAGATTTTCAGCCTAAGAAATGGGTCATGGGCTGGATCTCGTCCAAGAGGTTGGTGCCTCAAGGGGGGACGCACAGAACAACCAGACCTTGGCCTTCAACCCTTCATGGGTATCTCCCTGCCTTATGGTGTTAGGAACACTTGACTTGGAGGATTTACAGTTCCCTGTTTGACAACTTCTATTGTTTTGACAATGTGAGAACCAGATAACAGGGAGTTATTTGGATGCCTATCCCCGAAATCCTACCTAGACTAAAAAAATTCTTTTGGCACCTCCTGTGGAAGAAAACTTAGTGAGTTTTTAGAAAAAATTTAGATGTGGTTTGTTTGAGAGATTGGGGGTGTGAGCCAATCTCGTTGCAATTAAATGGGAGTGGATAGTTTTGTCAAGAAAAGGGTGGGGTGTTTCAGAATCCCTTTGGAGGAAACTTACTTTGACCTCCATGTTTCGAGATGAAAACTATGTGAGTGATAAGTGACTTTTGTGTGTGAATGAGTGGAAGTGTGCCAATGTTGTAATGAATTAGATGTCACCTTGCTGCATGTGGACTTCACTTGGTCCTTACAAGTGTTGATTACCTAATTAACTAAAATGCCTTTGGTACAACCTTGCGTAATTCAAAAGTCCCTAGGAAACTAGCATGTGGACATGTGGGCCCTTTACTATTCCTTTAACTCCCTATTGTGATTTAATCTAAGAAATCTTTGAAACTATCCTAGATTGTGATCATGTGGGCATGTATGGGCTCGTTACAAAACCTTTAAGCTTCCCTAGTGATTTAATCTAAGAAAGTAAATTTCAACACGATCCTATCTTTGTAGCATGTGGGCATGTATGGGCCCGTTACAATCTTGGGATGTGTTTGAAAATTAAACTAAGAGGAGTCCCGAGGGGGGTATTGTCCTCTCCTAAAGGTTTTAGTCTTTTTAAGGGAGATGAAATTGTCCTACAACCTTTTTCTGATTCTCAAGGTCACTTTGAAGCATGAGAGAAGAGCATACTAAATGATTGTTATCCAACTTCTGGTCCCAATGCAAATTTTATGTGATTACAAATGATTCCAACTTGTATTTTTAATAAAAGCAAGCCATCCATGTGGCAAAATGAAAGCAAAAGAGGAAATAATTATTTTAAACCCCCTAAGTGCCTATGTGTTTTGACTAATCCCTTTATATGGAGAGGGAACTAAGTGTGGTGCAGATTACAACATGCATGAAATCATTTTTAAGAAGGCTAGGCGCCTTCCCCAAATCACAAAAAAGCTTACCATGTGTATTTTTTGCATAGGTGCGTGGGTTTCAGAGTAGACATAGGCGCACTGAGTGCCTATGCATGAACTGAAACAGAATTTTGGGCACAGGTGTGAAGAATAATACAGTAATTGTGGCGCACGTGTGCACGATGCGCGACTGTGGGCTAATAAACCCATGCACAACTGACACACGACCGTGAAAAAAATTCTGGATGGAATTCTCTCAATTCAGCTTTGAATTGGATGTTTTGCAGGTCGTCTTGGGCCGGTTAAGGTACCTGTAGGTTAAATAAACCAAAAGAAGAGATGGAAAAACCCAAATGGGGTAGGAAATTGATACCTTTCCCCGGTGGAGTCACCAATCTATTGCACCTCTTTTGCCACCTAAATGAGCAAAATAGAGGTGCTTACAAGCTTAGTTGGGTTAGCTTTGTAAGACAACTATAAAGGAAAGGGTTAGAGAAATAAACATAAAAGAACAAGCTAAGAAATAAACTAAGAAATAAAAGAACAACTAAACTATTGAGCATAAGGACATAAGAACAAAAAACCAATAAGACTCATGTCACCAATGGCAAGGATTATATTAGTGAAAGAAAACACCAAGAAGAAAGAGGACTTTGGGTCCCTTCTTCCTCCAAGGGAGGGCTCTTGGACCATCACAACTAATCTCTTCTTACAACTTTGAAAGAAATGGTGAAAGAATCCCAAGCTAATCCACTCAAGAGGTGAGATGGATTTCCCATTGTAATGATGCTAGTATACTCTTGATGAGAAAAGAGGATTCCCTAAGAGAATAGTAGCAGCATAACCTTGCAAATGAATTCCTTGAAAATGAAGTGCACCCATGGCCTTGTTTTATAGCATCACTTTGAGGTATTGTGAAACCAGCTTATAGTGTGAAAAGGGGTTGTTTAGGTCATTTTTAGGTCTTTGACCAGCCACCCAGTCGGATCCAACCGAGATTTGGATGTCAAATCAACTTGGAAGTTGAACCAGAAGTGGGTGGGAGGCTGACCAATCTCATAAATGTGTCGTTCTCAGGTGTGTGTGGCTTTTAGCGACCACAGTCATGCATCGTGCACATGTGCGCTTTTCATGCGTTTCTAGTTTGCGCATGTGCGCGTGCACCCTGTGCAGTCACAACGCACCTTAATTTTATCATTGGTTGTATAGTTTTAGACCTTTTGGAAATGATTTTGTGGTAATTTTGGTCCATGGGTGACCTCATAACTGCTTGAAGCTGCTGGATTCCTGTAACCATTTGCGGATAGAATTTCAGTGATAACAACAGGCTACAAGGTGCATTGCACAAATGACTGGTTTAGTAGTCAACTTCAAGATAAATTTATAACCAAATGGAGAGGGATTTTGAAAATCCCTGAGAAATTTTTTTCGAGGACAAAACAAGTAATAAAAACCTCTCTCATATTTGAAAACCGTTTCATATTTTTGGATATTCGAAGGAATCTTTGAGCCCTATTTTTTAGTTTTCATGATTTCCTATCTGAGACATGTTTGTACGACTCATATTCTTGTCATATGGATACGAATTTCAAGAAAATGAGAGAGGTTTTTATTTATAGCTATCTTAACTACAAAACCCTCTTTCCCTTTTTAAAAATAACGTTTTATTCGTGAGATATGATGTCATATTTAACGCCTATTTTCTGAGTTTGTTGCGCAATCTGCTGCATTTTTGTTGTAGGCTACTATTACGTAGAAGACTTGTTGTGTATGGGTGAAAGAGTGTCCATAAATGCACATGATGACTTATCACAACCATATGGTAAAATTTTAATCATGATCAATGATTGTAAAGAATATTCCGGTTATGATTATGATTTGGCAAAGTCGGGTTTTCTATTTTTAGTAAATTCGTTGAAGTTGTTGTTCTCTTTCAAAGAAATCAGATCCATGATTCTAGGAGAGAGTAGTTCGACCCTAGAAGCCAAGGGTGACATTATTTTTCTATATATGGGGATCATTTTCATGTAAAATAGGTTGGTTGGCAAAATAGTGTAGACAGTGACTATTGAATGTAGCTTTGGAACTTGATTGAAACTTAATGCAAAGGTTCTAAAAATTTGATGAAAAGATTCTAACAATAGCGATTTGATGTATTGTACTCTCTCTTTGCGTACATGCTTTCCTTTTTTCTTTATACTCATATCTGTATTTTGTCTAAACCAGAACGTGATTTTGAATCTAGAATTCATCGTGCAGTGCTATAGATTTGTGCCATTTAGATGACTATGTTTCTTCTAAGTGAACTCTGAATTCATCCCTAGTGGTGCTTCGAGTTTCTTCATGTGTTTTTCTCTCACCACACACAATGATTTTTAACTGAAATACCATTGCTTACTTAGCCTTTATCCTCTCAAGTTCAGTCACTAATTCATTTGTTTCTATCGTTTTCTTAAATCGACTCCATAGCCCAAGGTCTTGCTTTATTTCCCTAATAGAAACATAAATATTGTAAGAAATTTTTAAATATATCTAATATTTTAAAGACATAACCTGTATAGAGACGAAGTCTCGGAGAGAGCCCTCTCCATGTCAGAAATGCTAGTTTTTGGCCTCAAAGT
The DNA here is from genome assembly GCA_009831015.1 of Picea engelmannii. Classification (NCBI taxonomy): domain Eukaryota; kingdom Viridiplantae; phylum Streptophyta; class Pinopsida; order Pinales; family Pinaceae; genus Picea; species Picea engelmannii. The sequence goes on from ML778848.1 coordinate 336,897, forward strand.
TGGTTTGTAGGTTGCCTTTGTCATTCATTTTCTCAGTCGAACGAAGTTTACAGAGCGCTAACAAAGAGAACTTCAAGAGGCATGAGTGGAGATCAACATTGAATGAAGGGTTTACGGTGCACACTTTCTCCTTCTCTCTTTCCCTACTCTTTCCTAGCGAAAAGTAGTTATTTTTCAGTTTACACATTTGCTTGTGAGGGAAGATTTCAGTCTTCTCAATCTAATATCGATCTACTGTGACTTGACCCAAAGTCATGGAGGAAATATCTTGTCAAAAATACCATACTACCATTTCAACATAGTTTACCACAACTTAGCTGACACCATCCTACCATTGTGGCGTAGTTTACCACAACTTCGTCGATACTACCATAGCCATTTCGGTGTATTTTTTACCAACTTCACTAGTAATTATCTACCATATCGATGGAGTTCACATCAACTACAATGAATCTAGATTTATTTATCGGTGAGGATAACAACAACAATTTTTATTCACCTAAACGTTTCCCCTGAGCCAATATTCACCAAAACCTCACCATGTCTCCCATTATCCTATCTTCCTCTGATAATGACTTTCTTCCCAATATTGACTGAAGTAACTCCTCAGATACTAATATAGGTTTGCATTAATAGATTCATCTTTGACCTCTCTATACTACTTGAAGTACAAATAATTTACATGATTACAAGAACTAATGCCTTATGTTCACGTTTGTATTTCCTCTTTATTACTTGTTTGATATTCTAATTATGAACGTGTTTTTCACAGATTCAGACATGTCATGTCACTAGAAATTTGCAAGCAAAGATCCCATGATGTAGGCCTCTGTAAGAGGAATCCAATGAGAAGAAGATCCAAACACCCTAGGGGATGTCTACAATGACACCACAAGACTCATAGAGAAGTGGGAGACTTCACTCAAATGGGATGAACTTTTCCATATGTTTAACAAATATAAATTTCCCATAGAGGATGAAGATCAAAATGAGCTCAAAGTATTCAATAACATACAGAAATGAGGATTACATAGGGTGGAATCTCACACAATTTTCTTTCCTTTTACAAACATGATCTCATGGATCATTAGGCTTGTATACCTCAACAAGCGATATATCCTCAATTCCAAGGGGAATCCCATAACATCATTTTGGGAAACTGAAATAGTCTAGTACTACCATTTTCAAAGAGGAATTTTAGCATTGGGCTATGAAATCATCATAAAATTCCTGCACAAGGTGAAATAATTATTCAAAATCTAGTATAAGCTTGATAAAATGTTCAAACTCAAACCCTCTAGAAAATATCCCACCGATTCACTAAGAACGTCATACCAGTACATTGTGGCGATGTTATGCAGGCTATATGGGAAACAAGATGCATAGAAATTCAAATTATCTTTGATGTCCCTAATATACTACTACATTTATGAGGGGTCATCCTTCAATTGGGATTATATACTATCAATATCCCTAGAGGACTCCATCATAATCATCAAGGATACCACTCCCAGTGAATTCCCAAGATTTAACATGTCCTCCTAACTACTGGATATGATGTGTGTGCACCATCAATATCCCAATATGGGATAACCTTGGTATCCAACATACCCTCATGTACATATCTACTGCAAAGGTCTCCAGGAGCACAAATACAGAACTGAGTATCACATGATTTGTGATTACTTCTTGGAACCACTTTACAAGCTCATATTTGACTCACCCACTCCATGTATGACTAACAATGATTTAGAAATAGTCCAAAAACTTGGAGATTGGTATCTCATGGAGAACAAGAGATACATAAGGGTATATAGAGCTATCAAAACTCCTCATCTACTCCCTAGGTTCATACCTGAAATATTAGTGCTTCATGAAATTGTGTATCATATTGTGATCCATAGAGTCGAGGATTCATTGTATAGAGATAAGAAAGCCATCTATCCCCCTCAACTATTGTGGGTCAGATCATACTCTTTTAGAAGAATTAAACAAGATCAAGCTAAAGTAGACACAATATTATCATTTCACTTCGAGGAAGAAAGGTTCCAAAGACATGACCTGAAGGAAGTGTTCAAGGAACACTACAAAAAGTACAAACACAACTAGGAGTACACTTTAGCTAGGTGGGAGAAGGAAGAGATCCATTGCGGAGACATAACATATGAAAAAGTTATCGCCAAGATGCAAGGAAAACCTTTGGGCAGGATCTCTAATGAAGAAAAAGATCAGGAAGAGGCACAAAAAAGAGATGAAGAAGAGGTGGAAACACAAGAAACAACCACTACATCAACTACATAGTTTGAATCAACAAAGGGAGAGGGGGAAGCGACAGAAAATAAAATAAGAAAGAAAGAAAAAGTCCAAAAGAAGAAAGAGGATGTTACCACGAAGAAATGAAAGACAGAGGAAGCCAAGGAAAAAGCATAATCTAATGAAACAATAACAGTAGCGGTGATAGTAGAGTTCAATGTAGTAGCAACAATGACGATGATAGTAGAAGAAGAGGTAAAAGTAGCAGATGAGAAAGTAGTGGAAGTCGAGAAAAAAGAAAGAGCAACAACTGAAAAATCTAACCACAGAAGTAGCAGTAGCAGATGAGGCTACAACAAAAGTGGATAAATAAGAGAAAATAAATAAGGATGAAGAAATGTTCAAGAATGATGCTTCTCCCATAGACACTGACATGTCGAGACATCGACAAAATTTCCCCTCACAGGTGGTCTCCTTCAAGTCAGCGATATGGAATTGGGGTTTTGCATGCATTATAAGCCCAACAAGGTGCCAAAGTTGAAGAAGCTCAGATTCGACAAAGCCACTAATAGAATTGTACAAAAATAGACTTGGAAGCTCCTAGTTACTAGAGGAAACCCATTTTTATTCATCACAGAGACCCCGGTAATAGAATACGTTAGAAAATACCTTCTTTCTATAGCATCCATTGGCACTTCTTTCACCATAGAAACGAAGAAAAATCTAAAGAATCTATTCTTCCAAAATGAGGAAAAGGATGATAAGATGAAAGAGTTGGAGTAACAAATAAGACACTAAAATAAATATGAAGGGGGTCTAATATAATTCAAGGCATGTGTCAAAACGATCAAGGCATGTGCTGAAAAGGTCAAGGTAGAGCGTGAAAAGACTGCTACAGATATGTATTCCCATATTCGTGTCTTGTAGCAATTGGAATCACACATAATGGGGAAGAATAATGTCATTTAGACCAAGAATGTCTAGTTCATTACCATCTGGGAAGGATTAAATGATATGAAATGATGGATTGCCGAGAACCCATACGCTTCGACCAAACTACCTCGATATTCATAAGGATAAAGGAGGATCGATTATTCTTCCTTGAATGTTTCCAATAATATAGTGAAAGAGTAGAAAAGGAAACAAATAATTCACTAGCCCTGTATGCACAAATCCACAAGGCTGCACAAGTTTTGACACACAAGGTGAATTTACCTCCCATTGAAGAGCTTGGGAAAACCAAGATGGAGGAGGATTTTTTTTAATAAATATATTAGAACATGAAAAAGAGAGAGGAAGGTGCTCAGGAAGCCACTAAGGGGACAATGGAATTAATGGAGTAGCATCTCGTTCGATCGGCCAAAAATCAAACGACGATACAATATTTCATAACCAACCTGACACATGACATGAAAACCCTTACAGAAAGTTCAACATTACACATAGCTTCTTTAGAAGAACTTTTGTATCATATATTCATATCAATTTAAGGCCAATATGCAGTTTTGGAAGCCTATGTGAGGTACAAAGACACTTGAATAAGACAAAGTAGCAAATTCAAATTTTCTCCCAACTACGTCATATTTTGTCTTTTTTTCCAAACACCCTCATATTTGTCCTATTCTAACACCTGTCAACAAAAATTGAGAAGTGGAAGCTTAAGGGACTTGTAACTTCCTCTTGCATAATTCAAGAAGACACTATCAACAATTACTCAAACTAATGTAAGTATAGGAAGAGGCCCATTTTGTGGGGGGATATTCAAGTATTGTACATTCACAAACTATTTTGAGAAGTAATATTGAGAATCCCTCTAGGCCATTTTCTTGGAGAGAAGAAATCTTGTCGATGGTTGATTGTTGTAAACTAATTTCAACAAATTGTATGTTTTTTACATGTGTTGTAATAATTTCCTTTTACTTATAGACTGTTCTTATGAAAATCGATATCATTGTTGCAGATTTTCTTATTCTTTCTTATGTTTTGTCCTGAGATGATGAGTTGCTTGTGTATGCAATTTCATGACCTAGACTAATATGTTTATGTTATCTACATGCATGTGTTGTCTAACCTTGTCACTTATTAACAAATATTTGGAAGAATTTATTTGGAGTGATTAGTTCCACTTATAGATGCTCATTTGGTTACCATAGATGTTGCTAGCGAGGATAGGGTAGATTATATTTTTTTTCTTCACTTAGATAGATTTCATTTGTAGTTCCATCGCATCCACAACCATCCAATCACCCCTCAAACCCAATAATGGAAGACAAGCCAAAATAGGGATTGGTTTCTTAAACCAAACAGTGCATAGTCTTATTGGGCTTGTATATTGGGGTGTACCCCTTACTATTGAAAGGCATTTTTATCACATAAACATGTCAAACATAGCATAAGATGCTATTTAGTCTTGTGTTTCCCTAGAATCCTTTGGATCATGGTTTTTAGGACATTATTTCTATCTTCTCCTTGATTGTTGGTATGAGGATAATAGGGTGTTGAGATCTCATGACAAAAACCCAACCTGGAAAATAGTTTAATCATCATTTTTTTTCAAATATGAGATCCATGGTCCATCACAATGGTTTAAGGAACAATGAACCTGGAAATTATGCGATTGAATATGAACAAAGAGGATATCATTGAACCATAGTTCTAAAAGGTAGGCAAGGCTTCAACCCACTTGGTGAAGTAGTCGAATACCATGATAATGTATCCATAGCCATTAGCTGAGGTAGGATTACATTTCATAAAATAAATCCCTCATTTGGTGAAGGGAAGGATGGTCACCACAAAATGAAGCAGAGTAGGATGGGAACACATTTTTCTTAGTAAAGAGTTGACAGGGATGACACTTCTAGACAACATGCATACAAGCTTTGAAGATTGTGGGCCAAAAGTATATTTCATGTAAAATCTTCTCGGTCGTGGCCAACCCATAAATATGACCGCCACATGCTCCATCATGGAAATCATTTAAAGATTAATAATATTCATTATGGAAAATACATTGGTGTAAAATAAAATCAACCCCTCGACGATAAAGAGTCTCATCAATGATAAGATAATATTTAACCTGATGGCATATGGATCGATGTTCATCACAAGATAACTGAGGGAAAAAGAATTGGGTTTGGATATTTGCTAGGACATCCCTATACCATGGATCAAACAAGTCAATAACTAATAAGAAATCATATAGAAATGCTTCGTTAACCATGGATTCATTATCAACTTGGGGAAGTTTGTACATTAGCTCAACAAAAGCCATGGATTTCTTATAGTTGGAAGAAATGAACTCAAGGTCAAAATCTTATAAGATTACAATCAAATTTGAGTATTTTCCCTAATAATATGATGGCTTAAGATGTGTTGCATTGGGTTGTATTCATAAATAATTGTGGTCTTCCATAGGAGTATGTGATGTCATAAACAATGGATACTATATACAACTACCAAAGAAAACGTTTCTATGTGTAAGTATTGACGTTCAAGACTAGCGAGTCCTTTGCTACGATAGTAGATGACATGTTCTTTTTGCGCATCATGTTTTTGGACAAGTACCATACCAATGGTGGATTCATAGGCTGTGATATAGAGAAAGAAGTCCAGACCATAATCAGGAGGACTCAATAAGGGATTCAACATCAAGGCCTTCTTCAAGGCATCGAATGACTGTTGGGCTTGGTCATCCTAGAAAAAAGGCACACCTTTATTTGGTAAGTGCATAAATCCTTTTGTTATATTAGCATAGTTGACAATGAATCTACACAAGAATGTTTCCTTCCCTTGCAAATTTTGGATTTGGATTATAGTGCAAGGAGGAGGCAATTGGATAATCACCTCGACCTTCATGATATCCACCATGATCTTGTAATTGGACACAATGAAGCCTAGAAAGAACCCATATACCACAGAAAAGACACGTTTATGTGGGTTCAAACATATATTATAATATTTTCATCGAGTAAAAATAGCCCGCAAATGATTAGGATGATCTTCAAACCACTTGGAATAAACATCCAAATATTCTAAGTATGCCTCTACAATATGTTTGATGTCATGAAATGATTACAACATGGCCCACTATCGTGTAGCCCCAACATTTTTAAGACCGAATGGAAACTTTTGATAAGAAAAATTAACCCAAGGACAAATCAAAGTAGTCTTTTGATGATCTTCTAGTTTGATCTAGATCTGATTACAACTAGAAAACCTGCCCATAAATGAAATTATTTCACTCCTGACACAATCACCGATAATTTGGTCAATGAATGGGGAAAGATAATTATCCTTAATACAAGCCTTGCTTAAATCCCTATAATCCACATAGACCCTAATGGTTCCCTATTTATTGGTGACTAAAACAAGATTGGAGACCCATTCAATCAAGGGAACAAGATTGATTAACTATGCACAAAGAAAATTTTTGGCCTCTTCCTTGATGGCAGTAGCTTTCTTTGGGTTGACTGGATAGATATTTTGTTGAATAGGCTTGGATCTATCATACATTTTGATCTCATGTTTGAAAATATAGGGGTCAATGCTAGGAATTTCTTCATATGACCAATAAAATATGCAATAAAATTATTTAAACAAGGAGGTATAGAGTTCAATTTCACGAGGAGAACGATCAACGCATATCAGTATGTGTTCCATGAAACCTGGCTTAACTTGGATTTCTGTTGTAACTTGACATTGTTCCTAGCTACCTAGGAACAATGACAAGACATATTTAAAACCAACTTTAGGCCACAAAGCTGACACTTGGACCATAGGGGGATCCCTCATCAAGTATAATATAGTTGGATTCCCACTGTCACTAAGAAACAAATATCATTTATTAAGATCGGGATGCCAAATTTGAATATTAAAGAAAAGGATAAATAGGGTTGAGGATAATGATGATAGTAGAATGGAATAAAAATGCTATAACTTCAAATATAAAAGGTCTAATCCATTGGGTATGGAGTCTCATTCAATAGAGTACAAAATATGGTAATGATAGGTGGAGGAAAAGGATAAGAACAACATATCTCAGGCTTTAAAGTGAGTAAGTAAGTGTCTTCATATCTAAGATGAAGAAGGATGATTTTTTTGGGAATACGTTAATGAATCCAACAAAATGAATGAAATAAAATAAACTACAGGTCCCTAAACATGTGTATATTAAATGTATAGAAAACAAGTTTGAAATTGACTCAAATTACTACAATATGTAACTCCATCCACATAAATACTCTGTGCAAAATAGAGATGACAAAATTAGCTGTAACATAGGATATGTTATATTTATCTTCAACATACACAATTCATACTGCAATTTACAATTCATTCAATTTATGAACAATAACTTTGTGGTTGTACCAAATTGATGCTTGCAATCTTATTCAAATAATGAGAAAGAACATGGATGTAAATATAAGAATCTTATCAAAGAAAATATGAAGAAGACAAGGATCTGATTGGAATAAT
>ML778848.1:344724-358738 GCA_009831015.1 Picea engelmannii
GTTTTCTATTTTTAGTAAATTCGTTGAAGTTGTTGTTCTCTTTCAAAGAAATCAGATCCATGATTCTAGGAGAGAGTAGTTCGACCCTAGAAGCCAAGGGTGACATTATTTTTCTATATATGGGGATCATTTTCATGTAAAATAGGTTGGTTGGCAAAATAGTGTAGACAGTGACTATTGAATGTAGCTTTGGAACTTGATTGAAACTTAATGCAAAGGTTCTAAAAATTTGATGAAAAGATTCTAACAATAGCGATTTGATGTATTGTACTCTCTCTTTGCGTACATGCTTTCCTTTTTTCTTTATACTCATATCTGTATTTTGTCTAAACCAGAACGTGATTTTGAATCTAGAATTCATCGTGCAGTGCTATAGATTTGTGCCATTTAGATGACTATGTTTCTTCTAAGTGAACTCTGAATTCATCCCTAGTGGTGCTTCGAGTTTCTTCATGTGTTTTTCTCTCACCACACACAATGATTTTTAACTGAAATACCATTGCTTACTTAGCCTTTATCCTCTCAAGTTCAGTCACTAATTCATTTGTTTCTATCGTTTTCTTAAATCGACTCCATAGCCCAAGGTCTTGCTTTATTTCCCTAATAGAAACATAAATATTGTAAGAAATTTTTAAATATATCTAATATTTTAAAGACATAACCTGTATAGAGACGAAGTCTCGGAGAGAGCCCTCTCCATGTCAGAAATGCTAGTTTTTGGCCTCAAAGTTGGTTTGTAGGTTGCCTTTGTCATTCATTTTCTCAGTCGAACGAAGTTTACAGAGCGCTAACAAAGAGAACTTCAAGAGGCATGAGTGGAGATCAACATTGAATGAAGGGTTTACGGTGCACACTTTCTCCTTCTCTCTTTCCCTACTCTTTCCTAGCGAAAAGTAGTTATTTTTCAGTTTACACATTTGCTTGTGAGGGAAGATTTCAGTCTTCTCAATCTAATATCGATCTACTGTGACTTGACCCAAAGTCATGGAGGAAATATCTTGTCAAAAATACCATACTACCATTTCAACATAGTTTACCACAACTTAGCTGACACCATCCTACCATTGTGGCGTAGTTTACCACAACTTCGTCGATACTACCATAGCCATTTCGGTGTATTTTTTACCAACTTCACTAGTAATTATCTACCATATCGATGGAGTTCACATCAACTACAATGAATCTAGATTTATTTATCGGTGAGGATAACAACAACAATTTTTATTCACCTAAACGTTTCCCCTGAGCCAATATTCACCAAAACCTCACCATGTCTCCCATTATCCTATCTTCCTCTGATAATGACTTTCTTCCCAATATTGACTGAAGTAACTCCTCAGATACTAATATAGGTTTGCATTAATAGATTCATCTTTGACCTCTCTATACTACTTGAAGTACAAATAATTTACATGATTACAAGAACTAATGCCTTATGTTCACGTTTGTATTTCCTCTTTATTACTTGTTTGATATTCTAATTATGAACGTGTTTTTCACAGATTCAGACATGTCATGTCACTAGAAATTTGCAAGCAAAGATCCCATGATGTAGGCCTCTGTAAGAGGAATCCAATGAGAAGAAGATCCAAACACCCTAGGGGATGTCTACAATGACACCACAAGACTCATAGAGAAGTGGGAGACTTCACTCAAATGGGATGAACTTTTCCATATGTTTAACAAATATAAATTTCCCATAGAGGATGAAGATCAAAATGAGCTCAAAGTATTCAATAACATACAGAAATGAGGATTACATAGGGTGGAATCTCACACAATTTTCTTTCCTTTTACAAACATGATCTCATGGATCATTAGGCTTGTATACCTCAACAAGCGATATATCCTCAATTCCAAGGGGAATCCCATAACATCATTTTGGGAAACTGAAATAGTCTAGTACTACCATTTTCAAAGAGGAATTTTAGCATTGGGCTATGAAATCATCATAAAATTCCTGCACAAGGTGAAATAATTATTCAAAATCTAGTATAAGCTTGATAAAATGTTCAAACTCAAACCCTCTAGAAAATATCCCACCGATTCACTAAGAACGTCATACCAGTACATTGTGGCGATGTTATGCAGGCTATATGGGAAACAAGATGCATAGAAATTCAAATTATCTTTGATGTCCCTAATATACTACTACATTTATGAGGGGTCATCCTTCAATTGGGATTATATACTATCAATATCCCTAGAGGACTCCATCATAATCATCAAGGATACCACTCCCAGTGAATTCCCAAGATTTAACATGTCCTCCTAACTACTGGATATGATGTGTGTGCACCATCAATATCCCAATATGGGATAACCTTGGTATCCAACATACCCTCATGTACATATCTACTGCAAAGGTCTCCAGGAGCACAAATACAGAACTGAGTATCACATGATTTGTGATTACTTCTTGGAACCACTTTACAAGCTCATATTTGACTCACCCACTCCATGTATGACTAACAATGATTTAGAAATAGTCCAAAAACTTGGAGATTGGTATCTCATGGAGAACAAGAGATACATAAGGGTATATAGAGCTATCAAAACTCCTCATCTACTCCCTAGGTTCATACCTGAAATATTAGTGCTTCATGAAATTGTGTATCATATTGTGATCCATAGAGTCGAGGATTCATTGTATAGAGATAAGAAAGCCATCTATCCCCCTCAACTATTGTGGGTCAGATCATACTCTTTTAGAAGAATTAAACAAGATCAAGCTAAAGTAGACACAATATTATCATTTCACTTCGAGGAAGAAAGGTTCCAAAGACATGACCTGAAGGAAGTGTTCAAGGAACACTACAAAAAGTACAAACACAACTAGGAGTACACTTTAGCTAGGTGGGAGAAGGAAGAGATCCATTGCGGAGACATAACATATGAAAAAGTTATCGCCAAGATGCAAGGAAAACCTTTGGGCAGGATCTCTAATGAAGAAAAAGATCAGGAAGAGGCACAAAAAAGAGATGAAGAAGAGGTGGAAACACAAGAAACAACCACTACATCAACTACATAGTTTGAATCAACAAAGGGAGAGGGGGAAGCGACAGAAAATAAAATAAGAAAGAAAGAAAAAGTCCAAAAGAAGAAAGAGGATGTTACCACGAAGAAATGAAAGACAGAGGAAGCCAAGGAAAAAGCATAATCTAATGAAACAATAACAGTAGCGGTGATAGTAGAGTTCAATGTAGTAGCAACAATGACGATGATAGTAGAAGAAGAGGTAAAAGTAGCAGATGAGAAAGTAGTGGAAGTCGAGAAAAAAGAAAGAGCAACAACTGAAAAATCTAACCACAGAAGTAGCAGTAGCAGATGAGGCTACAACAAAAGTGGATAAATAAGAGAAAATAAATAAGGATGAAGAAATGTTCAAGAATGATGCTTCTCCCATAGACACTGACATGTCGAGACATCGACAAAATTTCCCCTCACAGGTGGTCTCCTTCAAGTCAGCGATATGGAATTGGGGTTTTGCATGCATTATAAGCCCAACAAGGTGCCAAAGTTGAAGAAGCTCAGATTCGACAAAGCCACTAATAGAATTGTACAAAAATAGACTTGGAAGCTCCTAGTTACTAGAGGAAACCCATTTTTATTCATCACAGAGACCCCGGTAATAGAATACGTTAGAAAATACCTTCTTTCTATAGCATCCATTGGCACTTCTTTCACCATAGAAACGAAGAAAAATCTAAAGAATCTATTCTTCCAAAATGAGGAAAAGGATGATAAGATGAAAGAGTTGGAGTAACAAATAAGACACTAAAATAAATATGAAGGGGGTCTAATATAATTCAAGGCATGTGTCAAAACGATCAAGGCATGTGCTGAAAAGGTCAAGGTAGAGCGTGAAAAGACTGCTACAGATATGTATTCCCATATTCGTGTCTTGTAGCAATTGGAATCACACATAATGGGGAAGAATAATGTCATTTAGACCAAGAATGTCTAGTTCATTACCATCTGGGAAGGATTAAATGATATGAAATGATGGATTGCCGAGAACCCATACGCTTCGACCAAACTACCTCGATATTCATAAGGATAAAGGAGGATCGATTATTCTTCCTTGAATGTTTCCAATAATATAGTGAAAGAGTAGAAAAGGAAACAAATAATTCACTAGCCCTGTATGCACAAATCCACAAGGCTGCACAAGTTTTGACACACAAGGTGAATTTACCTCCCATTGAAGAGCTTGGGAAAACCAAGATGGAGGAGGATTTTTTTTAATAAATATATTAGAACATGAAAAAGAGAGAGGAAGGTGCTCAGGAAGCCACTAAGGGGACAATGGAATTAATGGAGTAGCATCTCGTTCGATCGGCCAAAAATCAAACGACGATACAATATTTCATAACCAACCTGACACATGACATGAAAACCCTTACAGAAAGTTCAACATTACACATAGCTTCTTTAGAAGAACTTTTGTATCATATATTCATATCAATTTAAGGCCAATATGCAGTTTTGGAAGCCTATGTGAGGTACAAAGACACTTGAATAAGACAAAGTAGCAAATTCAAATTTTCTCCCAACTACGTCATATTTTGTCTTTTTTTCCAAACACCCTCATATTTGTCCTATTCTAACACCTGTCAACAAAAATTGAGAAGTGGAAGCTTAAGGGACTTGTAACTTCCTCTTGCATAATTCAAGAAGACACTATCAACAATTACTCAAACTAATGTAAGTATAGGAAGAGGCCCATTTTGTGGGGGGATATTCAAGTATTGTACATTCACAAACTATTTTGAGAAGTAATATTGAGAATCCCTCTAGGCCATTTTCTTGGAGAGAAGAAATCTTGTCGATGGTTGATTGTTGTAAACTAATTTCAACAAATTGTATGTTTTTTACATGTGTTGTAATAATTTCCTTTTACTTATAGACTGTTCTTATGAAAATCGATATCATTGTTGCAGATTTTCTTATTCTTTCTTATGTTTTGTCCTGAGATGATGAGTTGCTTGTGTATGCAATTTCATGACCTAGACTAATATGTTTATGTTATCTACATGCATGTGTTGTCTAACCTTGTCACTTATTAACAAATATTTGGAAGAATTTATTTGGAGTGATTAGTTCCACTTATAGATGCTCATTTGGTTACCATAGATGTTGCTAGCGAGGATAGGGTAGATTATATTTTTTTTCTTCACTTAGATAGATTTCATTTGTAGTTCCATCGCATCCACAACCATCCAATCACCCCTCAAACCCAATAATGGAAGACAAGCCAAAATAGGGATTGGTTTCTTAAACCAAACAGTGCATAGTCTTATTGGGCTTGTATATTGGGGTGTACCCCTTACTATTGAAAGGCATTTTTATCACATAAACATGTCAAACATAGCATAAGATGCTATTTAGTCTTGTGTTTCCCTAGAATCCTTTGGATCATGGTTTTTAGGACATTATTTCTATCTTCTCCTTGATTGTTGGTATGAGGATAATAGGGTGTTGAGATCTCATGACAAAAACCCAACCTGGAAAATAGTTTAATCATCATTTTTTTTCAAATATGAGATCCATGGTCCATCACAATGGTTTAAGGAACAATGAACCTGGAAATTATGCGATTGAATATGAACAAAGAGGATATCATTGAACCATAGTTCTAAAAGGTAGGCAAGGCTTCAACCCACTTGGTGAAGTAGTCGAATACCATGATAATGTATCCATAGCCATTAGCTGAGGTAGGATTACATTTCATAAAATAAATCCCTCATTTGGTGAAGGGAAGGATGGTCACCACAAAATGAAGCAGAGTAGGATGGGAACACATTTTTCTTAGTAAAGAGTTGACAGGGATGACACTTCTAGACAACATGCATACAAGCTTTGAAGATTGTGGGCCAAAAGTATATTTCATGTAAAATCTTCTCGGTCGTGGCCAACCCATAAATATGACCGCCACATGCTCCATCATGGAAATCATTTAAAGATTAATAATATTCATTATGGAAAATACATTGGTGTAAAATAAAATCAACCCCTCGACGATAAAGAGTCTCATCAATGATAAGATAATATTTAACCTGATGGCATATGGATCGATGTTCATCACAAGATAACTGAGGGAAAAAGAATTGGGTTTGGATATTTGCTAGGACATCCCTATACCATGGATCAAACAAGTCAATAACTAATAAGAAATCATATAGAAATGCTTCGTTAACCATGGATTCATTATCAACTTGGGGAAGTTTGTACATTAGCTCAACAAAAGCCATGGATTTCTTATAGTTGGAAGAAATGAACTCAAGGTCAAAATCTTATAAGATTACAATCAAATTTGAGTATTTTCCCTAATAATATGATGGCTTAAGATGTGTTGCATTGGGTTGTATTCATAAATAATTGTGGTCTTCCATAGGAGTATGTGATGTCATAAACAATGGATACTATATACAACTACCAAAGAAAACGTTTCTATGTGTAAGTATTGACGTTCAAGACTAGCGAGTCCTTTGCTACGATAGTAGATGACATGTTCTTTTTGCGCATCATGTTTTTGGACAAGTACCATACCAATGGTGGATTCATAGGCTGTGATATAGAGAAAGAAGTCCAGACCATAATCAGGAGGACTCAATAAGGGATTCAACATCAAGGCCTTCTTCAAGGCATCGAATGACTGTTGGGCTTGGTCATCCTAGAAAAAAGGCACACCTTTATTTGGTAAGTGCATAAATCCTTTTGTTATATTAGCATAGTTGACAATGAATCTACACAAGAATGTTTCCTTCCCTTGCAAATTTTGGATTTGGATTATAGTGCAAGGAGGAGGCAATTGGATAATCACCTCGACCTTCATGATATCCACCATGATCTTGTAATTGGACACAATGAAGCCTAGAAAGAACCCATATACCACAGAAAAGACACGTTTATGTGGGTTCAAACATATATTATAATATTTTCATCGAGTAAAAATAGCCCGCAAATGATTAGGATGATCTTCAAACCACTTGGAATAAACATCCAAATATTCTAAGTATGCCTCTACAATATGTTTGATGTCATGAAATGATTACAACATGGCCCACTATCGTGTAGCCCCAACATTTTTAAGACCGAATGGAAACTTTTGATAAGAAAAATTAACCCAAGGACAAATCAAAGTAGTCTTTTGATGATCTTCTAGTTTGATCTAGATCTGATTACAACTAGAAAACCTGCCCATAAATGAAATTATTTCACTCCTGACACAATCACCGATAATTTGGTCAATGAATGGGGAAAGATAATTATCCTTAATACAAGCCTTGCTTAAATCCCTATAATCCACATAGACCCTAATGGTTCCCTATTTATTGGTGACTAAAACAAGATTGGAGACCCATTCAATCAAGGGAACAAGATTGATTAACTATGCACAAAGAAAATTTTTGGCCTCTTCCTTGATGGCAGTAGCTTTCTTTGGGTTGACTGGATAGATATTTTGTTGAATAGGCTTGGATCTATCATACATTTTGATCTCATGTTTGAAAATATAGGGGTCAATGCTAGGAATTTCTTCATATGACCAATAAAATATGCAATAAAATTATTTAAACAAGGAGGTATAGAGTTCAATTTCACGAGGAGAACGATCAACGCATATCAGTATGTGTTCCATGAAACCTGGCTTAACTTGGATTTCTGTTGTAACTTGACATTGTTCCTAGCTACCTAGGAACAATGACAAGACATATTTAAAACCAACTTTAGGCCACAAAGCTGACACTTGGACCATAGGGGGATCCCTCATCAAGTATAATATAGTTGGATTCCCACTGTCACTAAGAAACAAATATCATTTATTAAGATCGGGATGCCAAATTTGAATATTAAAGAAAAGGATAAATAGGGTTGAGGATAATGATGATAGTAGAATGGAATAAAAATGCTATAACTTCAAATATAAAAGGTCTAATCCATTGGGTATGGAGTCTCATTCAATAGAGTACAAAATATGGTAATGATAGGTGGAGGAAAAGGATAAGAACAACATATCTCAGGCTTTAAAGTGAGTAAGTAAGTGTCTTCATATCTAAGATGAAGAAGGATGATTTTTTTGGGAATACGTTAATGAATCCAACAAAATGAATGAAATAAAATAAACTACAGGTCCCTAAACATGTGTATATTAAATGTATAGAAAACAAGTTTGAAATTGACTCAAATTACTACAATATGTAACTCCATCCACATAAATACTCTGTGCAAAATAGAGATGACAAAATTAGCTGTAACATAGGATATGTTATATTTATCTTCAACATACACAATTCATACTGCAATTTACAATTCATTCAATTTATGAACAATAACTTTGTGGTTGTACCAAATTGATGCTTGCAATCTTATTCAAATAATGAGAAAGAACATGGATGTAAATATAAGAATCTTATCAAAGAAAATATGAAGAAGACAAGGATCTGATTGGAATAATATGTGAATCCATAAATTGATCCTCCAGTATAAGAAAATTACAATAGCCCCACGGGCTTCATTACATAGAACACAGTCTCTTGCTATCAAAATATTCCCTAACCTATTAATCCCCTCTTGATGATTTTCTTAAGATGCTTCTTTAATATCTTTCACATGCTCAATTGTTGCTTGGAAAATTGGATCTGTTTGCTAAACAAATTCATGAGGATAATGATCATTTGAAAGGGTTTGATACTTATGAGGTGATTTTTCCACCTTTCCACCACAAAATTGGAGGAATCGGGTTAACTATTTGTTATCCATATCCTTTTATTTGCTAGATATTCTACCACCCATCTGTCTTACATTTGAGAAGCTTTTGTCACCACTTTTGGTCAACTCTTTCATATGTTATCTATGCTCATGAAAACCTATGCATATGCATTATCTCCTAAAATTATACAAAAATGTCCCTATAATGAAATAGAAGTATCGAATGGAGGATATGTATGAGCCTTTATGCCTAGCTATGAACTTCTTTCTTTTTCTAGATCATTTGCATAATTAACTAATTTTAGAAATATTGCTTCTAACCAAGCAACAAAAACACTGGCATTGCTTGTAGCCTTAGAACCAATAGTGTTGAAATATAGGCCCAACAAATAAGAATCTTTATAAATTTATTAACTGGTTGAACTATTGTAGATGATTCCAAAAGGAAATACTTGACAAAGAGCATAAATAGAGCAATTGCTTAAGAGAACAAACACAGTGAATTTGTCCCATAAATATTCGTCTCCAAAATAAAATGCTACAGGACGTATTATAACTGCACTCATAATATTATGAAGAGTAGCCAACTGTAAATGCTACTCTTGCTCTATTTTTGTGAAAGATGATGAAGAATTTGCAATGACAAGAAGAACAATTAATCTCACCTCCACTTCTCTTTCATCTCTTTCTGCATAGATAAGATATGTTGTAACATTTTCTAAATTTTCTATAAAATGTATAAATTTTATTCCAATAAATTTATTTGAATAAATTTTAACTCGGGGTTGATTAGTTAATTTTATTTTATTAAATTATTAGTTTTTGTAGTTTAGTTAATTAGTTAGTTAATTTTTTTTAATCCTTATTATTTGCATTAATGTTTTTTTTTGTAAGCTCATGGTACTAGAATTATATTGAACTATCAAGAAATCATACAAACCATCTTCCTTTACTATTGGTATGTGACTTGGGAAACCAAACCAATAGCAGAGGTACAATTTATCAGACCATACTATGTAAACATTGTTTTTAAACAAAGATTTTTTTTCCAAAAAGAAAAATAAACTTCCCAATTTCTTCTTACTACTAGCCCTTGGCCTGAATCTTCTAAGTTAATTCATAACCAACAAAAAAAAAATTGGAAACTAGAAACAATAGACAAGGACCAGGTGCCATAACCGATCGATCCTGAGTTTGGTCCGGGGCTGAATTCTCTATGTTGTGCGAGGTTGAGAGAGTATTCTTTAGCTTGATGTAGGAAGAAATACCGATACTTTGTGCATCATGAGGTGAAGACCATCCAAATGGAGTTGCATTGTGCTTTTGGCCTCTTCAATTATATGTAGCATTTGACCTAAGAGGTTCTTAATGTTCCAGTAGAGATCCATTGCCTTTCAGTAGTTCGTGTCTTTTTCCCTTGAAGTTCCCACATCTGGAACCCAATGAATTGTTGCTTATGCCACCTCCTGCTCCATTTTCATGGTTCTTTCCTACTGGACGAATATATTTTCTTTCTCCACATGGTCTTGAAACTATGTCAGAATTGAGGTAAATTAGGAATGGGATGCAGAGAAAGCTTCATGTTGGACTCGAGAGGAAGGAACTTCAAGTTGTGATTGACAAGAGGACGATCCTGGGGGAGAGTTCCCTCCTCGACGATAACCATGGGGATAAATTGTTCATGGTGCCATTGCATCCCAACAACCCCTTCGCAATCTAGGCCAAGAACAAAATAGATTCAGATGTGGGAAGGTCTGCCCCCCACTTCTGTCTGGAGATCTTTATGATTTTCCACTTCCCCTAAATTCTTCTATAGGGAGTTGATACTACGCCACCCTGCATACTTCTCCGAAATTTGTTTTCGAATGTCTCTTTCCATCGAACAAAAAACAAAATAGTTTATTCCTTGTTTCACTATTAATTCTCATTTAAGTCAGAGTTATGGTTATGGATCCATCCCACCTCCATCGTATGCCTTCGAACTTTGTTTCTATGTGATGGTTTCTAGATCACATCGTGTGGGATCTCAGGAGAAGGGATAGAGACTCTCTCTTAATTTAATTCAGAAAATGATATGTTAGTTCCAAGATGAGGTGTGTTAAGGTTTTTATTCACATAAATAAAATCCTTGTGCTATGAAATATAACTAGTCCTTGTAAATCTTATCTCTTTATGACAACCGGGGTAAAAACTCCTTCCACCCTCGCTCATACCTGCAGTCTCTATCTCATCCCCCCTATAATGTACTTTCCATCTAGGGGGATTATTATTATTCCATGGGTCCCCCATCCTATCTGTCTTGAGGTTCATAATCACAACACTTCTCTCTCCTGACACCCCATATGAGTGTGTCCAATCTTTCCTAGTCATATCCTAACAGGTGGAGGCAAGATTGTTAGTGAAGGTAGGGTCCCATGTCGCCTCCCATATGTCACTCCTAATTTGGATTCCTTCATTGGATAACCAATCTGAGATTTTTTCGCTAACCTCTTGATGTGACTCAGGATGATGACTGGTATGGTTCACATTAACTATAGAACCCTCTCCAGCGCCACTTCCAACCGCCAACTAAATACTACTTTAGAAAGAGGGGTTCCTCATTATAGTCTCTTTAACATATATATAATGAGGATGGAGTTCCCCTCACCTATAAGTTGGTTATAACCATTTTCATTGGTGATTCTAAGTCCTTCTTCCAAAGTTAGGATCTTCACTGCATTGTTGTTGGTAATTCCTAGCTTTCCTGCAAATGTTTTGAGGGTATGACCTTCGTTGTTGTGAAATACCCCCTAGACCTGCCTGACTAGTATTTCCTTTGGATGCCCCATAAAAGTTGATTTTAATGAATCCTTTTGGAGGAGGTGACCAAGTTACGTGAGTCAAGACCTTTGGGTTCTCTGGAATTCAGACGACTTGTGCACAAGAATTTGTTATTTCCAACACTCTCAGAACATTTCTTTCATAAATGTTTGTTTTCCAATATTCTTATGTCCATGGTTGAATGATTATCATTTCCTGTAGAGATTTGACTATGGAATCCCAAGTCGTTTCTGGTGCCCTCGAATCGTTTTGGAAGATACATTTGTTACATTCTTTCCAAGTCTCCCATACCAAAAACCCTAGGAATAGCTACCAAAGGTAGTTGAAAATTTGATTATGGGTAATGGATTTAGGCAATTCTTCAACCATTGAGAGGATTGATCCCCGATTGTGACCCCTTCTACTAAATAAGGCCTCACTTTGTTCCCATAGGTAGTCAACAAAAGGGAAGGAGTTAAACATGTTTTCATTTGTTTCGTCTTGGACTTGGCATAACATACAATGTGAGGGGTCGATGAAGCCTCATTTATGGAGATTGTCTCAGGTGAGATTTTTGTTCTGGATCAGTAACCAAAGGAAAATAAAGACTTTTGGACATAGTTCTTTCTTCCATATTTGTTTCCAAATTTTCAACTTTAGAATATTTTGGTAACCAGTTGCCAAGGAGTAAGGCTCTTTGATGGAGAAGGATCCCTTCATTTTTCAACCCCAACAAATCTTATCTGGCTCCTGGAAGAATGGTATCTTTCTGGTTCTTAAGTCCCTCCAAAAAACCTCTTCCAACTCTTGATTTTGGGTACCCTGACATTGTTCCTTAGAAATTGATGACTCTATGTTTTGACCATTTTTTTACTTTGTCCAAGTCTATTTTTGTACATGGAAACCATACAGTCCATACCTATATTATCCCTTTTTAAAGGTATTATCAAGTTTCTTCCATCAATTTTATTTGGATCAACATAAGGTATGTGTAATATTCATTTGGATAATTTTATGATGAGCTTATCCTTAATCGAATGTGTGAGATCCATTAACACTTGTATTTTGATTGAAATAGTTCAAAAACAAAATTCAACTGGTGATTTGGCCCTTGATCCGACCCTTGATATGATCCTCAATCTGACCCTCGATCTGGCCCTTGATATGGAACTCAGAGAACAATGAGTTGTGGGTTGGTATATCGACGAGATCTTCCTGGAAAATGTGAAACGTAGGTTTCATACCTGTTCGAACCCTCCAATTATGGGACTCATTACATTTGATTTGAATAGTTGATCCGAAATTGGATCCAGAAGCCTGATAGGGCTTGAAAAATGCTAAAAAATGAAAGTTCTCGGAATGCGACGAAACCTATTCCATTGCGTCTGTCTCGTCTTCCTGATTCCGATGGTATATTTACTTTGTCAAACGGAGTCCGTATGGAGAAGATATCGCGTTCTGTCCGAAAAGTCAAACAGGCAAAAAAAGGGATGACTGTACAGTCCGTACAGTCCACATGGCACGTCCGTACAGCTAACGTGGCATGTACGTACAGCTGACGTGGCGGTATCAGATTGCGACATGTGGCAGCCTAGGATGACGACATGTGGCAGCACCGGGAGGCGACACGTGTCAGGCGGATTTGGCATTTTTGGCGTACAGTTGGACCAGTACAGAGGTGACACGTGTCACCACTGGAAGGGTGACACGTGGTAGGCTGATGTCAGCGGATGACGTGGCGGGATGACAAGGTGTACGGCAGGCTGACGCAGCAGGTCGACGTGGAAGTATGGTAGATGACTCGGTAGTTTGACGTGGACCAATCGCCGGTTGACATGTGTCATGATACGGTTGGTTGGTAAGGGTGCCACATGGCCCAGTCACGGGTTGCCACGTGGCACCCCGTCATTGGTTTAAAGGTTCTATGTAAAATTGTTTTGGTCGTCGTCGGGGGGATTCGAACCCGGGACCTCCGGGCGGGCAACGGACCGACGGATTAGGCTAGCCACCCGGGCGGATAGTGGTTCTTGTAATGCAAACGTTAAAAATCTTATTTGAATTCATTTGAAAGTTTTTTCGGCGAAGGAAAGGGCCGGGGATTAGCCCCAGCCCTCGGCGAAAATACCACTACACGACCGTAACATATAACCATGGGGGTGGTTCCATACAAATGCGCGGGGTTATGTGGATAGGTCTTAGACCTTGGTCCGCGGGTGGTTCACCATGCGACCCGGGACCATAGCCAACCACCAAACGGGCGCAACCATTAGCCCGTGATTCCATGCGTCAAGCCACAGGACCGGGGCCGGAGAAAAGGGGCCAGCGCCATGGGCGTGGCCATATGGCGCCCATGCGACCAGCCAAAGGGGCGCGCACCCGGGATTTGGGGGCTTAAGGCCCAATAACATTATAAAGTGGGTTTTTTTATTAAGAATTTGTTTTTTTTTAATTTAATATGCCTATTATTAATAGATTTACTCCATTTTTGGGGGATATTGGGCAT
>ML778848.1:361527-387448 GCA_009831015.1 Picea engelmannii
GTGCATGCTCATCATGTTAAAACAAGTAAAACACTTCAAACAATGGGACAATTAACGAAGGCAGTGCAAGTAAGCAACAAACCACTAATTGTTTCAAATGAAGTAATAGATCTTAAGCAAGAACAAGACATGGTTGTTGAGTGTAAAATCAATCATAAGTTGCTTCAAGATAAACTCATGTCGTGCAAATACTTCAAGTATATCAGTTCATTTGCAGTCATCTTTCTGATGTTATCATTAGCAATGTTTTCTACATGGATGATAGTGGCTTTAGTAAGATGTAACAGGGTTGCAATGGCTAAAAATGTACTTTCAGTTGTCATAATTGTATTACAGTTGATCTTGATGAGACAGGTGCACAGGACAGAGTTCAGAGACAGAGGACAAGCCGGGTGGCCTATCCCGAGCTTGTTGACTGGTCAGTTACCTTTTGGGGACCAAAAGGTCTTTTTGTGGGGAGGTGTGATCCGAAATTGGATCCAGAAGCCTGATAGGGCTTGAAAAATGCTCAAAAATGAAAGTGCTCGGAATGCGACGAAACCTATGCCATTGCGTCCGTCTCGTCTTCTTGATTCCGATGGTATATTTACTTTGTCAAACAGAGTCCGTATGGAGAAGATATCACGTTCTGTCCGAAAAGTCAAACAGGCAAAAAAAGGGATGACTGTATAGTCCGTACAGTCCATGTGGCACGTCCGTACAGATGACATGGCATGTCCATACAGCTGATGTGGCAGTATCAGATTGCGACACGTGGCATCCTGGGATGACAACACATGGCAGCACCGGGAGGCGACACGTGTCAGGCGGATTTGGCATTTTTGGCGTACAGTTGGACCAGTATGGAGGTGACACGTGTCACCACTGGAAGGGTGACACGTGGAAGGCTGACGTCAGCAGATGACATGGCGGGCTGACAGGGCGTACGGTAGGCTGACGCAGCAGGTCGATGTGGCAGTACGACAGATGACTCGGCAGTTTGACGTGGACCAATTGCCGGTTGACATGTGTCATGATACGGTTGGTTGGTAAGGGTGCCACGTGGCCCAGTCACGGGCTGCCACGTGGCACCCCGTCATTGGTTTAAAGGTTCTATGTAAAATTGTTTTGGTCGTCGTCAAGGGGGTTCGAACCCCGGACCTCCGGCGGGCAATGGACCGGCGGATCAGGCTAGCCACCCGGGCGGATAGTGGTTCTTGTAATGCAAACGTTAAAAATCTTATTTGAATTCGTTTGAAAGTTTTGCCGACGAAGGAAAGGGTCGGGGCTTAGCCCCATCCCTCGGTGAAAATACCACTACACGACCGTAACATATAACCACGGGGGCGGTTCCATACAAATGCGCGAGGTTATGTGGATAGGGCTTAGCCCTTGGTCCGCGGGCGGTTCACCATGCGACCTAGGACCATAGCCAACCACCAAACGGGCGCAATCGTTAGCCCGTGATTCCATGCGTCAAGCCACAGGACCGGGGCCGGAGAAAAGGGGCCAGCGCCATGGGCGTGGCCATATGGCGCCCATGCGACCAACCAAAGGGGCGCGCACCCGGGATTTGGGGGCTTAAGGCCCAATAACATTATAAAGTGGGTTTTTTTATTAAGAATTTGTTTTTTTTTAATTTAATATGCCTATTATTAATAGATTTACTCCATTTTTGGGGGATATTGGGCATTTTTGGAGGCCAGATTCTTGGAGGAAGTTGGGGATGTGAAACCAACTCCAAGGCTATATAAACCAGGCCTGTTTGAGGCCAAACACAGTCATTTAGAGCAGAGTTATGCTGAAGGAAAGCCAAGCCAAAGTCAGTTTGATGCAGGGAAGCCTTTGAGGTGGAGACGCTGTCGGATCGTTTCTGGGAGCTTGGAGCATCAATTTTGCATGTTGTTTTCTTTGCAGGGTTCTAGAGATCTGGGGGAACAAGACTAGATCAGTCTTGTAGCCGTTTGGCATTGCTGAGATGTAATTTTGAGTACTTGAGCAGAAATAAAGAAGCCTCCCCCACAAAGAAAAGGCCCGGAGACGTAGGAAAAAGTTGTGCCGAACTCCGTTATCAACCTGCGTTCTTATGGTTTGCTGTTTATTATTCATTTCAGATCTGCATATGTGTATTTGACTATGATAATTCCTTCTTTTTCCTCATTCTTTCACTAAATTCTCAAAATGGTTAATTAATACATGCAAGATTAAAACTCAACCATAGTCATTTAAAAGATCCTACGGATCAATAGTTGTGTTCAACCTCTATTTTAAGCACATGAGTTTCTAGAAGATGTTGTCTATTATTAGTTTTTAATGATTTTTTGTTGTAGGAGAGTGTCGACCATTTCAGTGGTCGACCTCTCAGTTATATCAAAAACTCTATAAATACTGAGGTCTTTCAGAATGAGAAGAACAATGATAATATAGCTATTATACTGAACTCACCTCTGTAACTCAATTCTGAATTTAACACAATCTGATGCATTGAGATCGTGTGTGTTTCTTAAGTTGGAGTAGTACCACGACTACCTGGGGGGGGCACCAGTGGTCTATGTGTTTTGTTTACTTGTAGTATATTCATATTTCCACATCTAACTCTCTTATGCAGGTTTCTTATTTAAGTTGTGTTTTCTTATCTAATTTACAGGTTTATTGTAATTTTCCATATCTGGACACCTAATTGTGTATTCCCTGATATATAACTCTTTTATGCAGGTTATCTACTTAGGTTGTGTTTCATTGACATATATACATTCATGATCATCTAACTCTTCATATATATACATATCTCTCTTTTATCATTTACATAAGTTTTACTTTACTTTGTAGATTGGTCATCTAGACAATGTACATAACAATCATCTATGATTCATTAAGCTATGGTTTAAATTAATCCCTGTAGGGTTGCATAGATTATTATCTCTATTGTAGAATATTTCTAGACTTAGTGTGATAGGAAAGTTGCTAAATTTAAATCTCTTTTGAATAATGTCTATATATTATATTGATTACAAGAATGTGTATTTAATCAATTGATATTTCCTTAATGGAAAATATTTTCGTAGAATATCTTCCTTATACTTTGCATATCTCTGCAGAAATTAACATTGAATTGATTCCATTTGAATTGTTAGTAGTGTTAAGGTTCCATTGTGATATAATTCACCATCGTATACATAACCACTATATTTAAATTCCATCATGATGTTGTTTACTTTCAGTCAGTAAGAATAGTGTAATGATGCGGTTTATTTTCTGTAGAATAAAATTAATTGTGAGTTCTTGAAAAGATGCTATAAGAATAGAGTCCACTTCAAAGAGTTGTTTTTAAGGAAAGATAGCTTGATTTTGTTTAGTAATTACTTATTTAGAGTAATGTGCTTAGTGTTCATAGATTTATTTGTGTATTTGAACTAAGGTTCATTTTCCAAACAGAGTTCAGCTTGTTTATAATATTCTTCTAAAATAGAATTGTAAATTGAAGATAAAGTATCGATCCCTAGGATAAACCTTCTCCTTTCCTAGCTAAATCCACTTTCAAAACCTCACAAGCAGTTAACCCTTGCTCTACCTTAACTCATATTGTGTCACAACTATAAGTTTACTTACCCTGGTCGATAATTTAATTGAGGGAAATTAAGGTATATAGTTTACCCATAATTTTTTGTTTCATTGTCGGGGAGTTGTCCAAAAGTAGAAAATAATTTGGAAGTAGATTATTTCTGAGAATTATTTCTAGTTTGGTGGCGAGGGAACATTAAGACAAGAGGTAATAACCTATACATATGTTATGGCAGGTTCCCCCAAACCCAATGGTAGTTTTTGTTTTGATTTTTTTCTTTCATGAACAAACCTAGGGACCCAAAGGGTAGATATGTTAAAACCAATCCAAAACTTCCAACCAAAGTTCCTTCTAACCTTTTTGGAGGAAGAAATACTCAATCTATAAACTCTGTAGAACAATATAGTAAAGTACAAGTAGGGGATAGCTCAACCCAAAAAGATAAAAAAGTTTCATAAGAGACAAGAACTGAGTAAACCATAGAACAAAAAATTGAGACACCAACAATAGTAGGAGAGGAGGTAAAATCACTCGAACCTTCCAATTTCTCATCATCTAAACCAACCAACATGACTTTTTCCTTTTTACCACCATCAAGGGATTCTAACTTTATAGATGTCATTGAACCTGAACAGGTGAATTCCCTCTTTAGAGGTTCAACAAATTTAGTTGTGTTACAAGTTGAAACAACAACTTCTGAACCAATAATTTCAACAGGCTCAAGCAAAGTCCTTGAAATCCAAATAGCAGACAATTTTTCCTATCGAAGAAATATATCTCTTGGAAAAAAACATTGGGACACCTCATTATCTCCAAAAATAAAACCATTAATGCATTCTCTTTTAGGTAATTAGATCAGTATGGATGAACATGAGGACCATAATCATGTGAGACATGATGAGGGAGAATAAGTAGGAAACTAGACATAAACCACTTTTGGGTTTCCAATTTTGGATACCAAAAAAAATGTTAATATGAATAACATTCCACTTTTTTCACTACCTACCTTTTATGGTAAAAGAATTGAGGATCTAGACACCTTCTTGATTGAGTTTGATATCTTTTGCAAAAGTTATAACTACCTGCAAGATGCTCAAAAATTAAAACTATTTCCTGCCACTCTTAAATATTTTGCACTTAGATGGTTCATGGGATTAAGAGAGTCTAGTATCAGATCTTGGGAAGATATGGAGACCATATTCCTTATGAAATACAAATACTATTGCAAATATAAATATTCTCGTAATGATATATTTAAAATTCAACAATTAGAAGATGAGAGTCTAGAATATTATAAGGAATGGTTTGCCTATATCTCACAAAAATAAAAATATAATGACCTTCCAGACGATGCAATCATAACTCGTTTTCTTAAAGGAATTTTGGAAGAATATCCGGAAACACTTAATCTGATGGCATCAGGAGCTGTCTCCCATAAACCATTTTATCATATTTGTGAGATGTGTAGAAACTACTCAAGGATCAGGGCTAAAACCGAAAAGGGTGTTTGGGATCCCTTTAGTAGAAACTCAAAAGGAGTTAGTTCTGGTGGGATTACAAGGATGGAAATAGGAAACCTATTAGAAAACTTTAAAAATGATATTTTAAGTACAATAGGTTCCCAATTGTACACTTTAAAGATTAAGAAAAAACTGAAGGAAGAGAATGTTGCGATGTGCATATTTTTTCTGAGGTGCAGGAGGAAGCATTCCTCAAGGGAATGTGCATTAGACAACATATCATTCTATGGCTTTTGTACTGAAGATCACCCAACTGAAAAAATGTCCATCACTTCCTGGTTTATTAGACATTTATAAAAGTGGGGATCCTGGGGAATCTTCTTATGCACCTAGAAGGCCATGGCGACCTAGGAGTGAGCCTATGTACTAGAATCCACCACCTCAAGCTCCACTTTATTACCAATAACCACAACAGTGGAACTTACCAAATTGGAAAAAATTGTCTCCACAGTATGCTTCACACCATCCTTAGCTACAAGGATGGAAGGGAGGAAAAATCCCGGGAAACACTCAGATTCCACCTATTCCTATGCCCTCTCATCCTTATCCATAGTTTCCACCAAATATTCAACAACTCTTGTCAGGTTGTGTTCCTCCACCTTTACCTCCTATTCCACAAAAACCTCAACAATTTCAAAATGCAAGTTCCCCAAGACCAACATTATTACCAACACAATTGGTGCCTAACCTAAAAAATAAACCAACTTAACCTCTTCATAATGTTGAGTTGGAAACTTTTTCGACATATGTTATTTCTCCTGTTCCATTACATGAGATTCAACTAAGGTCAGGAAAAGTTTTGGGTAAACAAAAACCTTCAGTATTCATCTATGAGGAAGAAGAAGATGAAACTCTTGACCAACCCACAAATGATACAAAATGGGAAGATGTTATTATTCCCAAAGATAAAGAACAAAAGATTCCCCAAAGTGAATCCTTTCAAACTAAAAAAGTTGCTCCCTATCCAGAGAGATTAGCAATCAAAAAACCAATCATTCATCCAAAATTTGACATTATAAATGAATTAAAAAATATATGTGTCATAATTCCCTTGTTACAAGCAATAAAGGATATCCCGATTTATAGTAAGGTAATTAAGTAATTGTGTATCAAAAATCCAGGTAGAAAACAAAAAGACCCTCCAATAGTGCATCTGGTAGGAGAGTTGTCTGAGTACATATCAGAGTAGCCTAGGGTCACATAGTATGAAAATCCTAGGAATCCAGTAGTAACAATAACCATTAATAAGATTCCCATTGGAAATACTCTCATAGACCTAGGGGTGGCCATTAATGTTATGATTGTCACTACCTTAGAAGAATTACAGTTGAAACACTTCCTTCAACCTATCCCAACTATTTTGGAATTGGCGGATAAAACAAAAGTTATACCTGAGGGGATATTGGATGATATCATAGTCACATTAGCATCATGGGAATATCTGATAGACTTCCTTGTCATTCATTCAAAGGATCCTGCTAAAGGGCATCACATTGTTTTGGGAAGACCTTGGTTGGTTACATCCAATGAATTCATTGGCGGTCGAGAAGGTGAAATAACTATCTCTAATGGAATTTCTATGAATAAACTTATGATATACCCACCAACTCAACCTGTTATAGAAAATTTATGGTGGCTTGAATGTCCATATGAGAACGAAAATTGGGAATAACCTGTGTTTCCTAGTGATCACTCCTGGGCACTTCAAGAGAAAACAATATAGAATGTGCTAAATAAATTCATTTCTACAATCACATGTGTTGATTTTCCTCAATCTTTCCCTCAATTTGAGTATATGTTTGGTGAAGAATTTCAAGAAAATTTGGACCCATCAACTCTTTCTTCAACATATTTTATCTTTGAAATAGATGAATCTGTCGGATCTTATACCATGCCTTATGATATTAGTCCTGGTAAGCTCCTACATATCAATTTAGGACTAGATATATATCAACAAGAACAATTAGTGAGTGTCCTTAAGGACCAATCAAGAGCAGTTTCCTAGTAATATACTGATATGTGGGGCACACATACCGATACATGCATTCATCATATCTACACCCAGGTAGAAGTAAAACTTGTTAGGAAACCTCAGAGAAGGATGAATCCGACACTAAAAGATATATTGCAAGAGGAAATACATAAAATATTGAACGTTGGTTTTATTTATCCAATTTCTGACAACAAATGGGTATCCCTACTTATAGTGATTATGAAGAAAGTAATCAGAAAATGGAGAATCTATGTTGAATTCCGGGAAATTAATAAGGCCACTCTTAAGGATTATGTTCCTCTTCCCTTCATTGACCAAGTCTTGGATAATTTGTCAAGAAAATGATACTTTTCCTTCCTTGATGGATATAGTGGATACAATCAAATTCTAATAGCACCTGAGGATCAGGACAAGACTACTTTCACTTGTCCTTGGGCCACTTATGCTTATAGGGTTCTACCATTTGGTTTGTTTAACGCTCCTACCACATTCTAACAAGCAATATTAGGGATATTTATTGATCTCATTCATGACTGTGTGGAAGTGTATATGGACGATTTTACAGTATATGGTAATACTTTTCAAGAATCCCTAGATAACCTTCATTGAATTTTCCTCTTCCCTTCATAGTCTTGGATACTTTGTTAGGAAAACGATACTTTTCCTTCCTTGATGGATATAGTAGATACAATCAAATTCTAATAGAACCCGAGAATTAGGACAAGACTACTTTCACTTGTCCTTGGGGAACTTATGCTTATAGGGTTCTACCATTTGGTTTGTGTAATGCTCCTGTCACATTCCAGTGAGCAGTATTAGGGATGGATTTTTATCTCATTCATGACTATGTGGAAGTGTATATGGACGATTTTACAGTATATGTTAATAATTTTCAAGAATCCCTATATAACCTGAGGAAATTTCTCATTAGATGTCAAGAGATGAATTTATCCTTAATTCATGAGAAGTGTAAAATGTTATTGACTGAAGGAGTAGTCTTATGGAATCATGTTTCATCCGAAGGGATTAAAGTGGATCCTGCTAAGATTGAGGTAATTGTCAAACTCCCACCTCCAAAGAATCCAAAGGAGGTGAGAAGCTTTATTGGACATACAGGATACTACTGGCGATTCATTGAAAATTTTATGAAAAATGTTGCACCAATGTTTGGATTGCTCACAAAGGATGTTGACTTTCTTTGGACTGACCATTGTCAAATTTCCTTTGAAACTTTATGATCCAGATTATTTTCGGCATGAAATGAGAGCAGAGACATAATAAAGAAATGTATAGATATATCTCGAATATCCAATAATATAACAGAAATGTATCAGAGATGCAACCATAAACAAAGAGATACAGTAATACACCATTTTCTATTAATGAGTGAAAATATACAAAGACTGTAAAAATACAGAGTGAAAGACTCGCTAGAATGGTGGCAACTTATCTCTGAGAAGAGATGTGTCTTCTAATTGAATTCGCAAGAAGATGATTTTAAAATGAGGCTCCAAAGGATTTTTTATCATAAATAAAATCCAAAACCCTAACCCCATAAGATCAAAATACAATAGTTTTGTGTACCTCGTTTTGGGTAGTTTGGTGTATCAACTTCCCGGGGGCGTAACTTTGGCATACGATCTTCGTTTGGGGTGCACGATAGCTCGTTGGAAAGGTATCATCGAGGATATTCATTTTGGGGGCTCAATGAGAGCCTTTTACTATCATTAAGAATATATATCCCAAAAAACCTTCATTTAGGCCCTCAAAATGGCCCTGGAAGTTAAAAACTGCTAAAAATAGTAAATTACCAAAATTGCCAGAAAATTGTTTTGAGCCAGTTGGAAAAGGTGGGTGGCCACTGATATATTGTTGCCATATTCCTCAAGAGTGAGAATAGAAGGCATAAATCCTCTCCATATTAATTTCAGTGTGGAACCCATAAACCCATGTGCGACCAACACACTAAAAAGAACACCACCATTCAAACAACCGAATTTTGGGAGAAGAAAGACATCAAGAAGTATACCTACACAAGGAACAACAACTGGGGGAGCTAGTTCAATAAGAATTATTCAAGTATCTACACCACATGGAGGTATTAGTTCAACATTCAGGATGGAAGGACATGATCCCACCATCAGGTTACAAAAATTCAAAGGAGAAGCGTCGAAGGACCTGAAGAAGCACCTGTTCATATGTGAAAATATCTGGGAAGAAAAACAGATCAGAGACGATGAAACTAAACTTTCACAATTATCTATCACAGTAAGGGATCACACACTCAATTGGTATATGAGTTTATCCACAAACAACCCACCAGGGAGAACCAAAAAAATTGCGGATATCAAGAAGTTGTTGATAAATGAGTTTTAGAAGCCAATTTTAGAGGATCAATACATGAACGAGATGATATAAATTAGACAGAAACTAGGAGAATCCATATGGGATATTGCCCAGAGATTCAAGTGTCTGAAAGGAAAACTAAAATACCTCATGATAGATATGTAGCACATGCACATGTTTGTCAACTCACTATTACCACACTTGAAATATCCACTACGACAACAAAAGTTTCAGACACAGACAAAGGCTCTATAGGCAGTCCTACAATAAGAAGAAAACCAATATCAAAGGTTAGATCCAACCATCGAATAATTGAAGGAGGATCTGAAGAAATTAACATTCCAGCTAAACCAGAACAAAAGTAAGGACACAATAGAAGTCGTTTGGTGTACCACATGAAGGACAAAAGGACACCATAGGAACAAATTTCCAACATTCGCACAGTACATGGGAGAAAGAATGCCAAATATGTTACCAACAAGAGGAATATGGTGCAAAATATATAAGAAACAGGGCCACGATCCATATCACTTCCCGATGATGCAAAAGTACCAGACATTCCCAAAGAGTTCATATTGCAACTTTTGCAAGTCAGTATGCCATGATGACCAAGACTGTAGAACCATGGAGTTGATGAGAGATAGGACATCAGATGCATATAGGGTGTAGGAATAAATGATGACCGGGAAAGACACACCTCAGTTTAACCAGGTATCATCCCCATACAACATTGTTAAACAATATTATAATACTGCACAACAACCATATAACACAACACAACCATAGTACAACATAGCGCAGGCCCACTTTAATACTGCGCAGTATAACCAGGCACCTCAGTATAGTGCACCGTGAGGGGATCGAGCTAGCTATAGAGGCATAGAATGAGCAAGAGGAGGCTTTGGAAGAGGTAGATGACTAGTGGTATGTCACAAATTTCAACAACCAGGACACTATGCAAGAGAATGTCCACTTCCACCAACGACTTGTATGTATTGTTGTGCATCAGATCATGACACGAAAGAATGTCCTACATTTTTAGGGAAGATCTAGGAAAAGAGGAATCATAACAATCAGAATATTCAATCGATTTCAGCAGAAGAGAGGGATGAAGTAAGAAACATCAACATAGTTACACGCAGAGGAGCTAAAACAAGAAACGACACAGGACAACAAGAGTCAGTACAACACCAATGGGTGAAGAAGAATGTCGAACCAAGGAAGCAGTTCAATGCATAGAACGAGAAAGAGATATTTAAGCAAGACATACAAGAATTTATGA
Organism: Picea engelmannii; assembly: GCA_009831015.1. Taxonomy (NCBI): domain Eukaryota; kingdom Viridiplantae; phylum Streptophyta; class Pinopsida; order Pinales; family Pinaceae; genus Picea; species Picea engelmannii. Next base: position 372,210 of record ML778848.1, read on the forward strand.
AGCCTGACATTGCATCGACCTCGACTGCGCAACATATTAAGGAAGTACCAGAGTAAGCAATGCCTCCATCATTGGATCATACCAAAGAAATGCAACCCCTGGGACAAGTAAGTACAATCAAAGGATTTTTGCAATCATGTGTAAAATTACTAAATGATCCATCCGTTGTCAAAATATTACAAAATATGCTAGAAAGATGTAGAGTAGAGACAGAAGGAAAGATAGAATAGAAAAAAGTCAATCACCTACATACAAGGAGAAGAACAAGTATGGAGTTTAGGTTGAACACCAACATTGGAGATTTCAACATGGGAGATATCATACTGGATCTAGGATCCGAAGTCAGTGTATTACCCAAGAAGACATGGAAATGTATGGGAGAGTGCACATTAGGATATTCATCCGTTCAGCTGAAACTAGTAAACCAACACGGAGTTCTGCCAATAGGGAGGCTGAAAGGAGTGATAGTAGATATGTATGGAGTGTGCACTAAAGCTGACTTCGAAGTAATAGAGATAGTGGATGGCACAACACCTTACCCAACATTTCTTGGCTTGTATTGGGAATTTGATAACCATGCCATAATCAACTTAAATACATGGAAAATGACCTTCGATTCAGGAGAATACAGGTTCATTGCACCATTAGACCCTTCGGAAGGGGAAAGGTTCATAGAGCCTACTTTCTTGGACTTGGAGGAAATCAACCAGTTGTATAGAACAACTACGCAAGATGAGGATTACGTAAACCCAACTATAGATGGGATACTCAGTTGGAGGAGCATCACCTCATGTGCATTAGACTTAGATATGGGTTTAGAGAACTGGCAACAGAGGATACACAAAGTTTCCACAAGAATATGCGCAAGAATAGACTGAGAAGTCAGATGGGTAGGTACGAAGATAAGGGAACCACCTAGTTTCCATGGGGTAAATGATCTAGAAGAATTCTTGACACGTTACGAAGATGAAGTGTTAGAAAAGTAGAGACTCTTAGCACTAGATATAACACTCAAGGCCACACCCTCAATATGGTGGGGTGCACACAAAGAAACAATCAAGGACTGGTACCAATGTAAGTGGTTACTATGCATTAGGCTTGGCACAGAACAAAGAAGCAACCACCAACAAAAATATGATGGAAAGGGGGCACCAGCGGAAAACTTGGAGGAGTGAAGAGTATTGTGGAAAATGACACCCCCAGAGGAATGGCCTCATCATTTTATACACACATTAGAGGGCATCCCAAAAAAATGGTATATATACCAAGAACTTTGCAGAGGAACTACAAGATAGACAGTACTGCAAAAAATCTTTACAGTCACTTTCTCATTTGAGAAAGAGAACCCTAACATAGATGCAACACTTAAACAAATAAGAGGGGTGATAGTCATTAAGGAACCAAAAGTTGAACTCATAGAAAAAGAACAACATTGGAACAAACAGGCAGTGAAAGAACTGTTATCATGCTACCATGTGCAGGAAGAAGTACCAGAAAAAGATGATCCACGCAATATTCAAATTGAGTAAGTTGAAGGATAAATACAAGTGGAAGGTCCACCTATTGAATCAAAAGTAATTGTTGCGCTAATCAACGTGAATAAAGTCAACATTGGGACAGTTGAGAATCCCAAAATGGCCAACATTGGAGACTAATGGGATGAGAAAATAGTGGAAAGCATAACAAAGTCACTGCACGAGTACATCGACCTATTGCCCACAACGTTCACAGAAATGAAGGGCATAGCAGGATAGCTAGGTGAAATGAATATACCACTCAGAGCTGAGGCAAGACCGATCAGACAACGACCATACATACTAAATCCGATATATAAGAAAAAACTTAAAGATCAGATCGATAGGATCCTGGAGTCTGGAATCATAGAACCTATGGAAGAATCAGAATGGATAAGCCTGATGGCAGGTCAGGATAAAAAATAAGGCAAGATAAGAATATGCATTGACTTGAGGAAGTTGAATGATGTGTGCCTACATGACCCTTTCCCTACACCCTTCATGGATGAGGTGTTGGAGAACGTAGGAGGACATGCAGTTTATTCATTCACCGATGGATTTTCAGGATACCATTAGATCAAGATAGCACTGGAAGATAGATACAAGACCACTTTTTCTACAAAATAGGGATCCTACCAGTACACGGTCATGCCGTTTGGACTGAAGAATGCACCAACAATATTTTCCAGAGTAGTCATAGTTGCATTTAAAGAATTTATCCACCAGTTTCTATAGGTATACTTGGATGATTAGATACTCTATAGTGTGTTGAAAGACCATGTAGAGGTCTTGTGGCTAATGCTAGAAAGATGCAGGAAGTTCCAGATATCGTTAAACATCAAGAAGTGCATCTTCGGAACACCGTTTGGGATACAATTGGGCCATAAAGTATGAAAGAAATGTTTACTAGTAGATCCTACCAATATTGTAGTAATCGTTAACTTGCCACCACCAAAACTAGTCTGTCAACTAAGAGCGGCATTGGGACACACATGATACTACAAAAAATTTATAAAAGGGTACACACACATTAATGTGCCAATGGAGAAACTACTAAGGAAAGACACAAAGTTCCAGTGGAATGAGGATTGTCAACACGGTTTGGATACACTGAAAGAAAATATGGTAGCCACACCAATACTAGTATTCCCATATTGGGAGAATACATTCCACATACTTGTCGATGCATCGACCATAGAACTTGGAGCTATTCTGGCACAACCAAGAGCAGGAGAATTGGATTATCCTATATCATTTGCTAGCAGGAAACTGTCAGAATCGGAGCAGAACTACAAAACTACAAGGAGGGAAGGCCTAGATATGGTCTACGCGGATCAAAAGTTGATACATTACTTACTAGTGAAACATTTCAAGATGTTCATAGACCATCCAAAACTCAAGTACCTAGTCAACAAGCCAATGTTAAGAGGGAGAATTTGCAGATAGCTGTTGTTGTTTCAATAATTTGATTTTGAGGTAATAGTCAAGCCAGGGAAGTTGAATGCAGGACGTGGTCACCTGTCAAGGATCACGAATGGGGAGGAACCTACAAATCTAGAGGAAAATTTTTCGGATGCATGGTTATTTTTAGTCCAGATCACCGATGAATACTTTGCAGACATTATCTAGTACTTGAGTACAAGACTGCACCACAGGAATATAACACTGCACAGAAGAAAAACCTGGTAGTCTGGGTTGTAGGCCATTAGCTGATTGCAGGACACTTATACAAAATGGGAGCAGATAACATCTTCAGAAGATGTGTGCTAGAACATGAAAGGCCAAGGATCTTAGCAAAAGCCCATGAAGGAATAACAGGAGGACATTACAAAGGCAAGGCTACCACATAGAAGGTATTGCACGTAGGACTATGGTGGCCGACCATTCACAGAGACTCAAAAGAGTACTACCAAAAATGCGATGTATGTTAGAGGGTTGGTAAACCGAATAGAAGGGATGAGATGCCTCTACGACCACAAGTAACTTTGCAAGTATTCAAAAAATGGGAAATATATTTTGTGGGACCAATTAACCCACCAACAAAGAGGACAGGAGAAAGGTACATTATCACCACGACGGAATACCTAACAAGAAGGGCAGAAGAATCACTAGTAAAATATTGCATTGCAGAGACAACAACACACTTCATGTTCAAGAAAGTGATCATTAGATTTGGTTTCCCCAGGATTTTGATGAGTGACCAAGACACTCACTTCATTAACAGTACTATTAAGGCTATGACTGAGGAATTTGAAGTTCATCATCAAAAGAGTACACCAATTCATCCCCAAGCAAATGGAACAGTGGAAGTCTTTAACAAGATCCTTGAAAATGCATTGACGAAGATATGTAACATTAATAGGGATGATTGGTACCTAAATATACCAACAGTATTGTGGGATTACAGGACCACATGCAATAATTTGGTAGGACAAATGCCATTTAGATTGGTATATGGACTAGAAGCAATGGTGCCACTAGAAGTTTTGGTACCCATTCTGCATGTAGCAGCGATTATGAACGTGACAGAACAAGGAACAATACATGATAGACTAAATAAACTGATGATCATATAGAAAGATGGGATTCTAGTAGGGTTCCACCAATAAGTCCAGAAAGCAAGGGACAAAGCTCGACATGACAGACATATCAAGAGGAAAAATGTCAAGGAGGGAGACCTAATGTTGATGTATGACAGTAAATCCTTTCAACATCCAGGAAAACTCAGAATGCACTGGTTAGGACCATACGAAGTAAAAACTATCACCGATGGGGGAGTTGTACAATTGAAGGATTTAGGAGGCACAAAAATCAAAGGGATGATCAATGGGAGTCGACTGAAGATGTATAGGTACAATCGACCCCTTAGCACTTCAAAAAAAAAAATACCACACTGTGTCAGACATCAAAATATGTCAATAGAAGTATAGTGCACCGAAAAGAGAATGAGCATGCACACTCAACAATGCTATCTTGACAGAGATAAGGCCAACGGTCATTACAAAGAAGAAATAATAGGAAAGGTGGATGCAGCAAAAGAAGCGCTAACAGATGACTACTAGAATTGAATGTGAGAAATGACTGACGAGACGCCTCATTAATCGCCCCAGCTGGTGACGGCAAGGGAAATCAATGGCAAGTACATGAGATTCGATGGTTCAATTAAAACATGATCATGGTAACGTCTCTGACAATCTTCACATGACACCAATACAAAGAAAGAACGTGGGAGCATAAAGGTTATTGAAAATTCAGGAAAGTCACAGAGTGATATAGCATAAGAAGTAGAGAATTAAGGTTGCAGAGGTTGCAGAGGCCACTGAACTCGACGATTGACAACTTTACCACCATGGCACCACCCAAATAGGGAGAGCTAATCCAGACTGCCAGACAACCTTAAAGTAGTACCAGAGCACCATCGCAACCACAAGGAAGCAAACAACAACCATCTTAGCCTCTAGAATTCGTCAATGTGGACGAAATCCCATCGCCTATTACAACACCAGCAAGCCCCACACCCATTGTAGAGGAAACCCAACAGACAACACCAGCAAGCATGGACATTGATACGCTGGAAGAAGGATAAGGCCAATAGGCTGAGGATGCAGACAACCAAGTGCACCCCAAAATATCTGACGAAGCCCCAAGAGTCAATGGGATGACTCCAAACTAGGAAGAAACGGTCGTGCCAGAAAGATCACAGACAACAACGTCATAACATCCACAGGAGGGAATAGTGGAAGATGTCACCGACCGACTAGATGAGTATGTCGAAGAACGAACAATGGAGGTTTTAACCTCGAGCTATCCACCAAAGTGAAAGGGAAAGCAGACGGTACCTAGGTCACCGCATAGGCAACCCACCATAGCCATTGTCTTATCACTCATTCTGGAAGGGGTATGTATACTAGCAAATCTGTTAGGACATGTGGAGAAATTGAGGTACGTAGACCATGATGTGACAAACATAGACAAGTTCCCAAAGTTCTCCAAGCAAGTATACCTGCAAACTATGGGTATAGGACCCTTTGGTGAACCAATTAATCAACCAGTCCAGTGGGCAGTAGGACTGATAAAAAATGAGATTCTAGGCCTTTTGGACCTACTGTACTTTAGGAGGGGCCAGTATGCAAAAAACTGCGTCAAGCAACTGATGGAAGCTACACATGGTGGATATCTGTGGCTGGAAAAACTCGTCTCAATAGATGTAGGGATCATTGCATACATCACAGGGTGAGGATCCCACACAGTTCCCCAAGGAAAAAAAAAGGATAAAGCGCTAACTGAGGAAATGAAGAAGAAATATGGCACCAAAAGGGGGCTGCGCGGAATCATCATCAAGCATATCAGTGATGCCATGACAATAATGGCCACAAAAATTATGGCATGCAAATTACATAGGAAATGTCACAAGGAGGAAGTCTCGGTCGGGGTTGTCACAGCTACAGCACAGTGTGCTGAGGGTACCATACTCAACTGGGCCCCTTATTTGTTGAATCTGTTCCTAGACGACTGCAAGGATGTGCAGGATCTGGGGACAAAATTTCATTATTCATGGCTACTCATCCTGATAGCCTTGATCAGATGGAAGGAGCCAAAAAAATTTTTGTTTCCACTCGACCCAATCTCTGCCATAGAGTGTGATACTTATCGTTGGAGCTGCTTCAGAATCCAAGAACAAAAAAGAGAATGCAACCATATTCGAAGGCTATCTCAGTGACATAAAGGACAACATCGCCAACACTTGGAGGGTGACGTCGAAATCCATTGCACAGTATCACAGCATAGCTAACTTCAAGGCCACTAGACATGCGATGTGGATCCAGGCACAAAATATCCTGACAATCAATGGCTACAACTGTGCTACTGCATCACATAGGTGGACATAGAGATGGCCATGAAGGATTGAGAAGATGAATGGAGAATTCTAGTCCTCATTCAAGAAATTCCCACAGAGATAGAGGAGGAGGACGTAAGACAGGAAAAAACACATAACGAGGAGATAACAGTGCCCAAGAAACCAAGGACAAGTAAGAACAAGGCACAACAAAAAAAAGGAGGGACATCCAAGACAAGCGCACAGGCGGGGAAGAAGAACAAAACACATGCACCATAGGTATAGCAGAAATAGGCCGAGACAACACAGGGAATTAAATCAAGTGTTACTCTATAGGAGAAAGGACAGACTAAGAGGCCAGTCATCCAGATGAGGGGTGCGCGCAAGAAGGCGAAGGAACACAAAACGCCCCCAGAATACATGATCACCGAGGATGATGCAGACATGGTGACCCAAATGATCCAGGATTGCACAGTCAAGGATTTCGATAATGTTGCATGCCAAAGGGACAAAATTGAGGAAGATATGGCACACATGCGACATTTCCTTAGGTAGCCGACAATAGCATAGGAATGGTCCCATCAACATCACAGATAGGAGGTGAAGTTGGATCAAGAGAGCAGGACAAGATCCAAACGAAAACACAGTTGAGCTCGACATTTCACATCACACCCAGCATGCTGCGCATGGATGAAATCATGGGGTAGACACCCCTAAAGTACTTGGCTCAAATACAGTTGGTATTGATGCAGATACTAACCAAGGCCTTGTATAAACTGCAAGTCAGCGTCACACATGAGGTACAGTCTAGCACACGCATAGATGCAACAGAATTACAGCAGGAAAAGGACACTTGAGATGCACTGGAATTGGTACTCAAGAAGGATAAGCTCGAGACCAAAGATGAGAAGGACATCGCGAATAGACTGGTGCAAAAATTGGTCGCAGCCTATGAGAGAATACCAAAGAACACAAAGATGGTCAAACTCATGATAACAAAGAAGATTGATCAGATTGTGCAGACAATCGATCAATATCAACAGGAGATCGAACACCTCTAGGAGTATCTCACACCTACCACTCCACCGGAGGTGAAGGAACAAAGGAATCAGGAGGAAACAACACATATAAAGGAGATAGAGTGACAAGTCCACGTAGTAGCCGACTTGTTCGAGAAAGAAACACAAATCTGAACAAAGACGAAAGAGGATCAATAGGTCCAATAGTGGGACCTGGAAGGAGAAAGGATAAGCATAGCTATCCAAGCCCTCAAGTAGAGGCTGAAGACAATACCAATCACAGAGTGTGTCAAAGGAGCAGAGGATATGAAGAAACTGCAGAAATACCTCATAGCTTCGCAGACACAGAAAAATGAGTGTTGGGCTCAAATAGAACCGCTCTAGGAGCGAGCAACAGAGGTCATTGCACAGGTGAAGGAAACAAAAATGAATATGTCACAAACCTAGGTAGAGTGCGCAAGGATGTTCAGTGACGAGATTGCAATGTAGGTATTGGACGCACTCAAGGAGAAGACTACGTAGGCCCAAACGCAAGCAACAGAGCTCACAGAGAAGTTCCAAGTGATCGCAAGAAAGATCGATGAAGCCTACCAGGTTTAGGTGGCTCAAGATGAGCCACATGTCAGTGTTGGGGGCATGTTGGAAGCAGGCCGAATCAGAAAGAAAGGCTATTTTTGGGAAGAAAGGCATGCAAAAGGAAAGTGACAGCTGGAAAGAAAAGCAGAATGTGCGCATTCATGGAAGACCTAATGACACTAGGGTTAGGTTTTTTGTAATACATTGTAATGGATGGTGAGCCATAAATAAAAAGAGGTAGTACTTAGAGGGAGAGAGAGGAGAGACGAGAGGTTGGAGAGAGACACAAAGGAGAGGAGAGAGGAAGGGTACTATAAGAACGGTATGAATAATTAAGCCAATGAGGTAGGGAGGAAATGAATGAATTGATCCTAAGGGTTAGATCACGGGCTGAGGATCCTGGTGCAATCTAGTCAGCCTCGTAGGGATCGAGGAGTTTTTGAGGAGAGTGATACCTAAGACTATAACCACATGCGACGTGATATCTTTCTGAACCATAATAAAATCTTGAGAGTTGGATATTTGTGGACGTAGCCCAGGAGGGGGTGAACCATGGTAACACTCTGTTATGGAAGTGAATGAATGTGTCTTTGTGTCTAATTAATTGATTAATGTTGAATGAATGAAGTGATTAAGTAGATCTGGTATTTTACATGCATATGTAGAATAAATGTTATAATCGGATGTTAAATAGACTAGAGAAAGGTTGCGATGTACAAGCACAAATCTCGTTCAGTCCCAAGTTGCAAACACCTTAGTATTGTAGCCACCCATAAGATATATCTTGGGTGAGACTGTGTAGTGAATTTTGTGTACTACATTTCCTTCTGGGTAACTAGAGGGGCCGATAGTATTAAGGGATTTTGGTGAGAATCTTCTTGGGTGTGAACCAGGGTCAATCTATAGTGGTAAATGGATAAAGGGAAAGGGAACACCCAACACTTTCTCTCTTGCATTAATCACAAAGGTGATAGTATTACTTTTGATGATATTTTTCCATATGAGAATCTCTTCGCCATATCTATAAACACTCCTTGGTTTGCAGATATGGAAAATTATTTATCCACTAAAAAATTACCAACTCATTTGTCGCCTCATGAAAAGTGTCGAAATATAACACAAAGTACTAACTACTCATGGGTTGGCCATGACCTTTTCTGTACTATACTAGATTTGATCATTCATAGATTTGTCCGAGAAGACGAGATAGCAGAAATCCTACAAAATTGTAATGATGGACCATGTGGTGGTCATTTTTCCGATAAACGTACAACATACAAGGTTTTACATTTAGGTTACTATTGGCCTAGAATTTTTAAGGATGCTTCCAAATATGTAATAAATTGCAATAGTTGTCAGAGGATAGGAAAACCCACATCAACTAATGAATGACTTTACATACCCAGGTTATGATTGAACCTTTTGAGAAATGGGCCCTTGATTTTGTAAGACCAATTTCCCCCATGTATCGTAAAATTAACTTTATTCTTGTACTTTGTATAGATTATGCCACTAAGTGTGTAGAAGAAAAATCCTTGTTTAGGGCTACTAACAAATCTATTGTTGAGTTTATTTATGAAGATATTTTCACCCACTTTGGTGTTCCTCGTGAGATTTCCACGGACCAGGGTACACAATTTACTTCTAATATGATGAAGGAATTAACAAAAAAGTATGGGATAAAACATTGTAATTCCTCTCCATACCACCCGCAAGCTAATGGCCAAGTGGAATCCACAAACAAAGTATTGGAAACTATATTGACTAAAACTTTCCAAATACACCATAGATATTGGGATAATAGACTTCCAAAGGCTTTGTGGGCATATCACACTACATGGAGAAACACCATTGGACATACCCCATATGAATTGCTTTACGGAAAAAAAAAGTACCCTTACCTATTGAATTCCAAGTAAGGACTTTTTGTATTGCTGCACAATTAGGATTATATTTAGATGAGGCACAAAAACAATGAGTCTTGCAATTGAATGAATTGGATGAAATTAGACGGGATGCTATCCAAAAGACAATCTTAGCTCAAAACCAACGAAGCAAATGGCATGATAAATTCATTAAAAACAAGAAATTTTAACCTGGAGATTGGGCTCTATTGTTTGATTCAAGGTTTAAAATTTTTAAAGGAAAACTTACCACTCAATGGTTAGGTCCTTATGAAGTGGTTACCATGTTTGATAATGGGGCTGTAAAAATAAAAACAATTGATGATGAACATGTCTCTTTTGTAGTAAATGGGCATATACTTAAACTTTATCATAAACCTATTTCTATAGAAGACTTTATGCAAGTCTTGTCAGCCAACAAGGAATTGGCATTGGTGGATGGGGAAGTTTCTTCTCCTTCTCCCTGTTCTTGAAATATTTTGATTTTCTGTTGTACATATGTAAATATTTATGATGTTGTTTTTTACAATCAGTTGGTATTCATTTAAAAAAAAGTGGAAAATTTCAAGGAGACAAAAAGGAAGTATTTTACTTCAAACGAAGATGTTACTATGCTTGAATTTTGTCATATTCTTAAGCACCAATTGAGTAATGAATACTTTTTATCTTGATTAAAAACCATTTTCTTTAAATTATCCATTTTTAGTCTTTTTGCAAGATTTCTATCTTCCTTTCTCTCAAGGAATCTTTAATGGTAGTTGCTCATAGCCCTCAACCACCAGAAAATATAAGAAAGTGACATTTTATCTTATCAAACCTAGAGGTTCATAGTAAAATCCATCCAGATCTCTGAGTGGGTGAGTAAAGTATCCTTATAAAAGAGTATCGAGAAGTTCTAACTAGTGGTTAACCATGGAAACATCAATATAACTTCAAATGGAAGAAAGTGAGTAGGGACTATAGATACATTTTTGTTATTTTCCAATGATATCATTCACCACACATTAAAAGTGCTTGACTTTACCATATCTTTAGATTGGGTACGCCCACTTAAGTAACCCTTACATTAGGAAAATCTATAAAAAATAATACATAAAGAATAATCATCCTCCAACTTAAATACCATCCCAGTCCGTAAAAATATTTTCAGAGTTGCCTCCCCATCTTCTTGCAAAAAGAAACATTTATATACAAATCTTAAAGATGGTGGAAGGGACCAGTCTCTGTTGTAAAAAGGGAGTAAGAGGCTAACCCATCAGGATACTAAACAAGTCTGTTGACAGCGGGTACCGGCCTATGGTATGACTAGGTAAACCCATCGGAGTACTGAACAGGCTTGTTGGCAGTGGGGAATTCTACCTAGAGAGGGTGACATTTGAAAACAATATATAAAGATCAATTTCTAATTTTAAAAACTTTTCCTAATGTACGACACTATTTGTAGGAAGGAATGAAAATAAGTATGCATAGTTAAGCAAAGGTAAATGAACTACATTAATATGCCATTGGGAACTAACTTGAAGATTATCTTAAGACTCTCTTGTCTAACTCTTCTTAACTATATGTAAGATGTTTTATATTATAGTTGGGGCCATGTTCTTAACCGTTTTTCCAGGATAATATGTGAAATTTATCTATACACTTGGAAGATATAAATATTAGGATGTTGGAAGGATTGAACAATTTCCTATATCTTTTATTGTGAAATGTCACAATACTTAGAAGTGGGGGAGGGGTTGCCTGAGCTAAAAATTGTTTATTTGTATAGCAATTTTATGAGAAGAGGAAGTAGGATTTCTGTCAATTTCTGTCGTACTTTTTTCTGCAATATCTCAGGCTATTATGTCATCAGTCAGTCATATTGGCATGTTACTTGATTAACCTTATATTGTTGTCATAATTTTTTAAACTCTTAAGTGTATGGTTGATAAGATTGTTTTACATCATAATTTACAGTTCTGGGCCTCTGCTTATGTCTAATATAGGGGAGGACTGATTAAACCAATTTTTTCTTCGTCGAAGTTATAGTTCGATGACAAAGGAAAATAAGATGGATACTATAGTCATATCCACCCTATTGTTCACCATGGAAGCTAGGAATATTCCAATCCTAGTAATCTGGGTGAATACACGCTTACTGCGGTGTAATTTTCACCAGATGGAGGACCGGATGGAGTGTTGGATGAGGTATTGTATGAAGTGTTGTAACTGCGAATGTGATTTTTAATCCTTCAGTTCAGGTATAATCACTGGAATCCAATTACATTTTTCAAGTGGTCAATTATGCTTTATAAAGATGTTATATCAATTTTTCACACTTGCTAAGAGGTGGATTTAAATTTATGATTTCATTTATATTTACTATCATAATGTCCAAGTCACGTCCAAGTCTTTGACTTGGACATTGATCAAATTTCTCATGCAATTTGATTGATATCCAAGTAAAATATCATTCAAATTTAAATCCCTGTGTAATCATTACTATGTATGGAATTCATATGTGCTAGATGCACCCATGACTCGACCCTCCTTTATATTTTGCGTTAAAACAGAGCACCATGTTTTGTATCGCTCATCCTCTGCCCATTTTTCCTATATCTCATATTTTTCTCTATATCCATGATGAATCGTAACAAACCCTCCTCATATGTCGAACTGTTATCCATTATGGAATTCGAATCCTGCCGAGAAGTCTTTCTCCGCATGGTATGGGGGGGATTCCTTGCCAGTCTGCAAGGGAACGATGATGATGCTTCCCTCTAGTTCACCCTCAGTTTTGATGGAAATTTTTCTCGTGTTGGGTCACTGATTTTCCCAGTCTCTAAAGAGTCCATTGTTGTGGCCATGAAACTTCCAAGAATTGGAGATAGATGGTTCAAGCATCATCGTCTTCCATGACAGAGTTACAATCGAGTTTCCAAACAAGAATATCAAAAAATTTCTGGGTCTAAAGGCTATTCAAAGGGGTGGATTAAATATGAATTAATTAATCCTCTGATCGTTATCATCAGACTAATTACTTGCGAGGGTAGGTATTCCACCTTCAAAGCCTTCCATTTTTGCCTCTTGTCTCACTTTCAGTTTGGTAAAACTCTAAATTTTCCATTTTATTTTCTAAAGAGTCTTGAGAAAATGTCCTCCCAGGTTCACAAAAATGTGACAAACCATCACTATGGCCTATTTCATCATGGCCTTATCAAACTACTAGTTATCTCATAATTAAGGAAATAAGGCAGAACCTGGGAAGATTTCCCTTATCAGTTTTTGAACCCCCATTTGATAGTTAAAACGACCAAGAAGTCAATTGATCCTGGGACTGCTAATCCATCTAACCCTCATTCTTCTAAAAATCCAAACCCTCCAATTAATTATATTCCCTCATCTGCTAAGAAAGCCAAGAAACCTATTGATGATCCTCAGTTATCCACAACTCCTATTGGCTATAAACAGAGGAAATTGCATGACTCTTTTCACCATGATTTTCCTCCAATTCCTACAAGGAGGCGAGGTGCTAACAGATTCAAAGGGAAATAATTTCATAGGAGAACTCGAAGTATGATTGGAAATTCCAATACAAAGCCTCAAATTACCTCAGACCCTATTCAATTGTCCTCTTATCATGAGATCCCTCACAAGAAGCTTAAACAACATTCTGCATGAGAATCTAAGCCTGCCAAAGAAACCAAGTATGAGCCTGTCACACCTAGTATTCCTCAAAAGGCCACTGTTACACCTTCTTCTCAAATTCCTAAACCTTCTACCAAATGTGACATGCCTTCCACATCCACTGATAAGCCTAAGTCTTCTCTTATTGAACAGTCTAATCAGTCCCCAACTGTTGAACAATTGCAACAAGAAAATGCTCAACTAATCCAACGTCTTGTAGATCATGAAACCTTGGATCGTCATTTACACCATGACAATGTTGTCCTACAAGCCAAGGTAAATTCTCTACAACATTTGATTGATCAAATGACTACCACCAATCACAGTTTAAGAATGCAGTTGAAGCATTGAAAGAGGCCTAAGTCGAAGTCTTCAGTGTAAGGTAGCTAGAGAGGTAGTGGGGGGGCCCAGAGGGCCCATATTAATAATAGTGGAGGTCATTCAATGTAAGGTGGACTAGGTCCACTATATTATTAAATAAGGCCCACTATGGTAGTTAGATATAATAAATGGGTAATTATATATAATAAATGTAAGAGGACTTCTTAGAAGGTTCTACTTATAGAAGATTCCTTCTCTAGAATGTTCTTAGGTGATGGTAGCACTATATAAAGGGGTTCAAGCAATGTAATGGGGCATGAAGAGAAGTATTGTATTTGGAGCAGTAGCTCAATAGGAGGATTCCCCCTTGAAGAGGCAAGTGAACAGGAGAGGATCCCTTCCATAATAGGATCCATTGTATGGTGTTTCCCTACCTCAAGGGTTTGACATAATAAAGTTGTGTTTTTCTATATTGTTCTTCTATATATGTTGTGGTGCTTTTGTATTCAGTATTGGGTACTTAACATTCAGCACATGATGAAGAAGCCCCTAAAGCTTAATCTATCTCCTCCCTCAAGAGTATAGATATGTTTTGGCGATCCATTTTTCTTTGCAGAGGGACCTACAAAATATCAGGTGTGGGAGAAAAGATGACTCTATGTTTTGACCATTTTTTTCCTTTGTCCAAGTCTCTTTTTGCACATGGAAATCATATAGTTCATACCTCTATTATCCCTTTTTGAAGGTATTATCAGGTTTCTTCCATCAATTTTCTATGGATCAGCATAAGGTATGTGTAATATTCATTTTGATAATTTTATGATGAGCTTATCCTTAATCGAATGTGTGTGATCCATAAACACTTGTATTTTGATTGAAACATGTCAAAAATTAAATCAATCCCTCAATCTAGCCTGTGATCCGACCCTCGATCCAGCCCTCGATATGGCTCGTGATCCGGCCCTTGATGAAGCCCTCGATCCATCCCTCAATACATAAATCAGAGCGCAATGAGTTGTGGGTTGGTATATCGACAGGATCTTCCTGGAAAAAGTGAAACGTGGGTTTCATACCTGTTTGAACTCTCTAGATATGGGACTTGTTACATTTGATTCGAACAGTTGCGTTTGACCTCTATTTTAAGCGCATGATTGCTAGAATATGTTGTCTGTTATTAGTTTTTAATGATTTTCTCTTGTAGGAGAGTGTCGACCATTTCAGTGGTCAACCTCTCAGTTATATCAAAAACTCTATAAATATTGAGGTCTCTCAAAACAAGAAGAACAATGTTAATATAGCTATTATACTGAACTCACATTTGTAACTCAATTATGAATTTAATACAATCTGATGCACTGAGATCGTGTTTGTTTCTTAAGATGGAGTAGTACCACGACTATGT
>ML778848.1:396330-446708 GCA_009831015.1 Picea engelmannii
ATTCTCAATGAATCTCAACTGTTCATTCTCCCTTTGGCCAAGCTCCACTCAAATCTATACCGTTGATTTCTGGGGTGTACATTCTCCTTTGCTCTCCTCATCGATCCCGCTCTGTTCCCAATCATTGATTCAACTCTGCTCAAACAATGATGTTTACAGAATACCCATATGGACTGGGTTTTCTCCACTGTGACGTTCT
Source organism: Picea engelmannii (assembly GCA_009831015.1). NCBI lineage: Eukaryota > Viridiplantae > Streptophyta > Pinopsida > Pinales > Pinaceae > Picea > Picea engelmannii. The sequence continues at coordinate 396,530 of ML778848.1, forward strand.
TTATAACTTACATTTATCTGCAATATCTCTCACCCTCAATGCTTTTCTACTAAGATTGATGGATCACATTCATTAAATCAATGATAACAAAAACCTATACCATATCAATTAGAAAGATAATGGATTGATCATCCTATGTACTCAGATTTCATTCAAACCATGGTTGGATACAATTTGTAAACAATTCACACATATAAATTACTGCAATACTGAAATTGAATTCAACAGAGTAATAAAACCTTCTTTACAACTTGAATTCTCCCATAGATCTTTACAAACCAGAGATGTATCTCTGTGCATGCTCCAGAAATTAGATTCCGAGCTTCTCCTTTTCATATACATTCAAGATTCTTCCTTGAGCTAACTTCAATCTAATCTAAGCTTCTATGAGCTAACCTTCATCTAGGATAAACTGGATTAAACTAGGTTCAACTATCTCAACCATCGACCAAACTTGTATTTAATTACAATGGATTTCTGTTTCCGGATCCTATGATTAAGGAACAGAGTCCTTCATAAACTCAACTGACCCCTACGAGTCATCAGTGACTCACTAACCATTAACAAACCCTATCTTATCTTTTACAAGTGGAAAGGATCTAGAATCCTTGCCCATTATCCAAAATAACAAATTACACAAGTGTGAGACCCTAGGTCTCCTTTGATTCACTCAACTTTGATGAAGTCATGGGTGACTTCATTTTCATGAGCCTATGCTCCTGCATCACTGTTTCCCAGCCGACCAAATTGAGATGTTGAATATTTTACTTGAATCTATTTGAATCTTGTTCCAAGTGATTGATTCCCCCTTTATTTTATAAGAGTGAAGATATTATATTGAAATCACCTCCTATGATACATGGGTTAGGGAAAGTAATCTGAGCCAGGGTACAAAGAGAATTCAAAAATTCTAGTTTATATTTTAGGAGTTGGGGGCCGTAAACATTTGTGATAATTCCTATCTAGTCTGATCCCACTAATTGAAAGACAACTGAGAGTGAATGGCAGGTGGAAAATAAATGATTAAGGGAGATAAGAGAGGGGTTCTAGAGGATGGATATTCTGCTTGAGGCTCCATTGGCATCCAAAGATACTGAAAGACATCCTCTCTAGAATTTTTAGGCAAGGTTTTTAAGGGTGTCTGATGGAAACTTAGTTTCTTGAATCATTACTCTAGATTCTTATTCTTCAGATGTTAGGTTTTGAAGGCTTTTTGTTTACACGGGCCATTGAGGCATCTTAAATTCCATGTGATAAGTTTTTTTGGGAAGGAGGAGGGTGGGACGATAACTTTTCCACGATACTTTTGATCCTTCATGAGTTTACTAAGAGTTCCCCTAGTTCTTGTAATAGTTGTTTGTTTCATGGTCTTCCTCTTTTCTTGTCCTCTTTATTTACTTTGATTGTTTATTTTGCACATTTTTTTTAACTCCAAGTGAAGAAGTTTTAGAATGCTTACCTTTCTGTGTGGCTCCAGCTTTGTCCTTGTGCTTGGATTTGAGAAATGTTGATTTTAGGAGCTGGATTTGATTATCTGGGATTGAATGGAATTATTGTCTTGCACAAGACACAACTAAACTTTGGAGGTACAACCCTTCTATTTCCATTTCATTGATGTCTTCCTGATTTGTTTTGTTTTCCTTTGAATTTTTCATTTCCCCATCATAGTCTTTGGTTATCTTTCTTTCTTGAGATAGATCTGGGTTTGATGTTCCTTCACCTATTGGATCTGGATCTTTGGTTTCAATATGAGGTTGTTCTGGGCCCTCAGGGTTAGGCTGGGGGATGATTTTCAGAGGACCTTTCTCTTCGTTGGGACTTTTTTGAACCATTATTCATCTTTTTCTTGTTATACTTTTGGTTATTCCCCCTGAATGTTTAGAGGGAAATCCCTGAACAAGTGTTCATGGTCATGACATTTACGACATCTAAAGGGTATATGTTCATAATCAAATTTTTGGATGCACTCTGTATCCCAGAATCTAAGGCCTATAGAAGTTGGTAACTCCTTTGACACATCAAGATAGACACAAAATCGAGCATATGAGGTGTACCGTCCTTGATGGGTGGCATCTAATATTTGGAAAAAAGATCTCAGCATGTTACCGATGCCTTCTAGTATCTCTGGATGCCATTATTATTGTGGAAGTGATTATAAACGGATCCATATTGGGGCTACCTTAAATTCCTCCTTCTCTAGGCTAAAATTATCTTTCAATATATGAAGGTAAAGGCCCATTGAATTGAAGAAATATGGACCATTTTGAAAGACTCTTTCAATCCTAGTTTTAGTTCCACATTTCCTTTAGGTTTCCATCAAGTTTTGATCCACTAGAGGAGGGCATTTTCTGAGGGCCATAGTCCCATAAAATTATAGATCAGGGCATGATCCTGCATATATTGGATATGTTGAGCCATTTTGGGGAACTAGATATTATAATGCAAGATGTCCTGGTTCTAGGGGATATAGGTAGAGATATTTGGATTATGTTCCAAATGTTTCTTCCCTACTACCATGGTTGTAGTGTTTTCCTGATTTTCCTCATCCATCGGGGATGGAGAGTTAGGAATGGCATTGTTCTACATCAGACTTGGGTCATATCCCATCTTTGTTGGTTCATAATTTGGGAGGGAAGTTGTGTGTCTAGTTCCTGCCACCACATTTTTGTAAGAATGGGCGGCTCCACCTCCAGTGGTGGCTGCCATTAGAGGGATGGGAGTAAGGACCTTGGGTTCAACTTGCAGGTTTCATAGCATTGCAGAGCGATCTTATTGTCTCATAATCATAATTACATTCTATTATTTGCATTAATGTTAGGTTTTATTAGATTTATAAATAATAACATATAAAGTTTTAAAACTTTATTATTATCATATTTATTAAAGTTTGATATTGATTATTTTTAGTTTTTATTTAGTTTAATTTTCTTTTTAAATAGTTATGAATATTTCATATAGTTATATCATAATTTTTCATATTAATAAATTGTAGTCACATGTAAAGATTGATTGTGGGGTCTAAAATCATATGAATGACCAATATTATATCCCCCCACCCGATATGCTTTATAGTTAACAAAAGGCGGGGGGGAGGTCTGTAAAAATTAACCATGGTTATAGCTCTATTGACGTGGTGTCACAGATTAATTTCCCCACCACCCCTAGTTTACAAAATCACTCAGGACCCCTCGACAATCAACGATGGATCAACATGTATCCTTAATGATGTAAGCAAGTGAAAACATAAAAATACTATTTTGGTCGATATTTTTATTTTTAAAATAATTTTAGCTCCATTGATAGTTCACCATGAAAGTCAATTGGAATATCTTAAGAGGTTAAAATTAAAAGTCACGCTAGTTAATATCATTTACAAATCATGAATCCACTAACAAAGTTATTTTACTAGTGCAAACTGCCAACCATGTTCGAGTATTTTCTTGAGCAAATTTTCCCGGGGTAATTTTAAAAAATTCCCTTTGTTCTCCATCATTTCATTTTGTAAAATGCAATCGTCTAAGTTAATTAAAGCTAGGAATCCTTTAAAAGTTGAAGAAGAAGACTTAGTTGATAGAGAAAAGGATTCATTTGAAATGCACCAATTAGCTATGCAAAACTTTAGGGATTTAGTCGACTATTATGATGCTTGGGAGTCCGATTTGGAAAAATTATAGTTTCCCAAATGTATGAATTTCCTGAATTCATGATCTCGTGCACTTTGAATTATATCCCTTCTAAGAGAGATATTGTTTCTAAATATGGACCTTTTCTTTTCAAGATAAATTCAGTGAATCTCTTAGATGTTAAGATTGCCCCTAAACCCTGATAGTGAAATGCTAGATGAAATTTGTTGGGTAGGAAGTTTTGGGGATGGAACAATGAGAAGAGATGAATTACAGTGAAGAGGCACATGAAGGGTGAAGACAAAAGAAGAAAAACAAGCTAAAGAATATCAAGAAAGAAGAGAGAGGAAAGAGGATAAGATGGGGGGATAGGAAAGAACAACTAGCACAAAATCCAGGAAAACCAACAGGATAAATGATTTATTGCCATCTGAGCATAAATGATATCCAACTCATTAGAGTTGGAAAAAGAACCTAATCATAATGTATAAAAATATGTAAACGATCCGCGATAAAAAAGGGAGAGAATTGGCGAGGCCAAGAGACAAAGAGAGGTTTTCATAGTAAAGAACATTGTAAAGAAGTTAAAGACATGAGGAGTATTGTATATTGAACATCCATTGTAGCATAGAGTGCACCTAATATCCTTGAATATAACAAAGAAACCAACCTTTTGTGAATGTATCCCAGAGCTAGGTGAACCACGGTAACCATGTGTAGAACTGTTCTTTTGGATGTTAATTCATGTCGGTATTGTGAATGTATGTTTATCTTTAAGGTTGATGATGTTGTGAATGTATGTTGGTGTTGATATTTACTGTTGATGATGATATTTAATGTGGATGATGATATAGTAACACACAATAACTATGAATGTATGTTTAACAACTAAATGGGATATATGAATGTGTACATGTATAATCTAGTAAATATAGGTAGGACATAGCAGGTTTCCTATCTTTCCTTCACTGCTACAAAATCTTGGTTCCTGCAGTCCCCATAAAGATACCTTGGGTGAGACTTCTCCTACTTGTAGGTGATGCCAAAAGGGTCGATGTCTATAGGGTTTTATTGGAATAAGTAACATGAACCCAAGGTCTTGAACCTACGTGCATGCATCTGTCACACTGGGCGGGTTGACAGTATAAAAAAATAATTGTACACATATTTGAGGCACAAGTACTGGAAAAACAAAGGCTACTAGCACTCAACATTGTATTAAAATCGACCCAACAAGATGGTGGGAGACACACAAATAAAATATAGAAGATTGGAAATCCCGCAGGAGACTAATCTAGGTGAGATTCAATACTAATAAGGAAGACGTGACACAAAAGTATATGGGGGTAGGAAACCCAACAAATCATGTTGTGCAGTGTGAAAAAGCATGAAAATCGGTCCTAAGGAAAGAATGGACACACAAGTTCATACATACCTTGGATACCATCCCAAAGAACTGGTACCTATAACTGGAGATGCGCAAAGATACAACATAATGGGATTACACAACTCAACGATTATAGGTAACATTTACCTTTCAGAATGAGTCGCCTCTAATGAGTACAGTGCTATAGGAGATTAAACAGGAAATATTCACCGACAAAGAATCAATGGAAGTACTATATGTATGTCGCCAACACAACACCTATATGACTATTCACAAGTTATTTGAATGTTACAATGTGACACAGGAGGATCAGGATGATGAATATCTCCACAACATCCAAGTACCATAAAGAGAGGGGGAATGAACAGTAGAGGGCCCATAGCTGGAATCCACAACACGTGCAGCCATTCAAGACATGAAAAGTTAATATTGGGACCGAGCAAATCCCTAAGTTTGCACAGATAAGAGACAATTGGGATGAGGAAACTATAGAAAAGATAGTGGATCTACTGCATGAATACCAATACCTATTCCCCACTACATTCTCCGACATAAAATGGATAGTGGGTGAGTTAGGGGAGATGAGAATCCCACTAAAACTAGATGCTAAACAAGTAAAACATAGGCCCTATAGACTGAACCCAAGATATAAAGAAAAAGTAAAAGAGGAAATTTATTGCATGTTAAAGGTAGGAGTCATCGAACCGGTTGAAGAATTGGAATGGATAAGTCCCATGGTGGTGTAGTACAAGAAAACACGAGGTATAATAACTTGCGTTGACTTGAGGAAACTAAATGATGCATGTATGCATGATCCACTCCCAATGTCATTTACAGATGAAGTACTGGAAAATGTAGGTGGACAAGAAGCCTATTCATTCACAGATGGTTTCTCAAGCTAACATCAGATAAGAATTGTGTAGGAAGATAGATACAAAACTACATTTGTGACATAATGGGGAATTTTTCAATACACAATAATTTCATTTGGGTTGAATAATTCACCTGTGATATTTTCAAGAGTAGTTGTCACAGTGTTTAAGGAGTTTGTTCACAAGTTTCTCGAAGTCTACTTGGATGGCTGGACTGTATTTATCCTGTTACAAGATCATGTCGAATTGCTAATATTGATGTTGGATAAGTGTACACAACATCAGATATCCTTAAACCTAAATAAGTGTATTTGTTGTGCACCATTTGGAATATTGTTGGGACACGTGGTATGCAAGAAAGTCTTAATAGCGGATCCTACAAAGATTGCAGTTATTCTATACTTACAACCACACACATCACTCACATAGGTGTGCGCGACATTGGGTCACACATGGTATTATAGGAAATTTATCAAAGGATACACACATATTATATCACCAATGGAAAAATTATTGAAAAAGACGCGAAGTTCCAGTGGAATGATGATTGTCAGAAAGGACTTGACACACCGAAACAAAAGTTAGTAACTGTGTTGACCTTAATTTTCCAAGACTGGAATAAGGAATTTCATGTGCATTTGGATGCCTCATCAATAGCATTGGGTGTGATCTTGTCACATCCATGAGAGGGAGACATAGATCACCCAATCACTTTTGGAAGAAGGAAACTATCAACAATGGAGAAAAACTATGCTACAATAGAACGTGAGGGATTGGCTATGGTTTATGCGTTACATGGTTCACACTTTAAGATGTATGTAGACCATTCAATGTTGAGATATATGGTCAACAAGCTAGTCTTGGGGGAAAGGCTTTGCATATGGCTCCTATTTTTCCAATAATATGACTTCGAAGTAGTAGTAAAACTAGGTAAACTCAATGTAGGACCAGATCATTTGTCACACATACTCTCGAGAGAAGAGGCAGGAAATCTAGATGACAGTTTTCTAGATGCACAATTATTCTCAGTTAAGATGGTGGATGATTACTTTACTGATATTGTACATTTATTAAGTACAAGAATGGTCCCATCAAACATGACTGTTGCGAAAAAAAATAGTTAGTAGTGAAGAGTGGGGACTACCAATTGATTTCATGAATCCTATATAAAATAGGCACAAACAAAATATTACGACATTTTGTGGTCGAACACGAGAGACCAATGATATTGGAAGAAGTGTATGACTGGATAGCAGGAGGATATTATATAGGTAAAGCTATTGTGCATGAGATCTTATGTGCAGGACTATGGTGGCCGACACTCCACAAGGATACAAATGAATATTCTCATACATGTGATGTTTTTGAAAGGGTCTGAAAGCCCTCTAGAAGGGATGAGATGCCATTGAATCCACAAGTTACATTACATTTTTTTGATAAATGGGACATAGAATTCATTGGACCGATAAACCCACCAACAAGATGATCAGGGGTGAGATACATTATTACATCCATATAGTATCTGACTTATTGGGAAGATGTCACGTCAATTACGGATTGCAACGTAGAAACTACTCCGCACTTTTTGTTTGAGAACATAGTAACTTTCTTTGGGTGTCCAATAATATTGATGAGTGATCAGGGGACACACTTCATCAACAATACCATAGCATATTTTACCTAATAATTCCAAATTAACCATCATAAGACTATGCCATACCACCCACAATCCAATGGCACGATATAAGCATTCAACAAAATCCTAGAGAATGCACGAATAAAGGTCTGCAACATAGGAAGAGATGACTAGGACTTAAGAGTCCCTACTATATTATGGGCATATATGAAAACCAACAATAAATTGATAGGGAAAACACCTTTCAGGTTGGTATATGGGCAGGAGGCAATAATACCGATGGATTTTATTGTACTAAGCCTACACATCGTAGCTATCATTGATCTTTCGTATTCCGGCCCAATACAAGAACACTTGTCACAACTAGTACAACTTGAGGAAGATATATTGATCATAGGATTCCACCAGTAGGTTCAAAAGGCAAGGGAAAAATCCTGGCATAATAGACACATTAAAGAGAAACAATTCCAAGCAGGAAACTTGGTATTACTATATGATAGAAAATTTATGCAGCACCTGGGGAAGTTTTGTATGCACTAGTTAGATCCATATGTGATCAATAAGGTTATAGAGGTAGGCGTTGTGTAGTTGGAAACACTTAATGGAGAAGCATTGAAAGTACAGGTGAATGACAGTCAATTAAAACTCTATCAAGAGGGCCAACAATTTGCGCAATAGGAGGAATCATGCAACAACAAAAAAATGACACTAGGAACTGCGTAGAGAGGTGAAACTTTGCCAACCAAGGAGACTAGCGCGGAAGTGATACACTACACAATAGTAATTTCACCATCCTCCATGAAAAGAACGTTGAAAGTATGAAAAGGGAGGAAATGACAATTAATGGAAGATAAGGACAAGTCATTAAAATTTTGTTATAACTAGGTGTAAAGCCACCATAAAGCCATGTCATAAATCCATTATAATGGTAGGGAGTAAAAGAAAAATGTCCTCGATATGCAGGATAGAGGGGTAGTACATGGTGGAAATACAACAATGAATTTGGAAATAAAGAACCATTAACGTGAACACTTGTCATGCTACGAGGAGATGAGATAGCAAGGAAGGTGCGAAGACTAGTACACAGCTGGGAAAAGGGTATAAAATCAGCCAAGTATACCAAATGCGGGCTATTTTTACTTAGCATTATAGGAAACACAGAGATAATAGAGCACTAGTGAGATACATAGCTACAACAATTTTCAGATTCGAGTTAATTACAACAATGGCACTAGCCAAATCCATAGGAGTAGCATCAACGGTACCATGAAAGACTTGCACCAGAGCTTTAGCATCCAAACTAGATATTGAGGAAACCCCGGGTGCATCCTCATCAAAGCCGATATTTCCTCGCGACTACATACCACCCAAAAAGAATTATGCCCCACCAGTCACACTGTAGAAGAATCCAGACTATAGGTTGGTGACTCTAGATATTCCAGAGGGAGTGATCATAGATGAGGACATGCTAGAGAAGGTGCCTCAATTAAAGTATGTAGTTCATGACATAATTGTTTGAAAATACAGGTATTCCAATAGAGGATGAAAGCCTTTAGTAACCACTCACACAACCAGATCAAAGATCAACACATCGATGTTTTGACATGGTAAAACCCCTATGGGGAAACATCCACGGCCCCAACCAACATGGCCACTTGGAGAAGTTTATTAATGCAAAAGAAAAACATTACAGAGAGATTTTACAAGAGAGTTTCTCACAATCTATCATCGGAAAATGACCCTCCATACTCTTTAAATAGATATCATGGACCAATTGGGTGTTAAGACATAGATCAATGGTCATTAATATAGAGGATAACATGAACTGTTGGATCACTCTATGTTAGGAACATATCGTGACCGTCATGTTTCCTAAATACAAATGCATACTAAAGAAACACAGTAAGAAACAAACTTTTACCTAATGACAAATTAGACCAAGCAGATCTTAACTAACTCCTAAGTGTCTAAATATCCTAACATCCCCCCTTAAGAACAACTTGGGATAGGATTGAAGGATTTACAATAGTGACACAATAGAATAAGGAAGGAGGCATTAGATCCTATCCCCCCTTAATGACAACTTCCTGAACTCCTAACATAGATCGAAGTTTAGAAAAATTCTCTTATTTAAGAGACTTTGTGCAAATGTCTACAACTTGATATTCTATAGGGAAAAGGAGAACTTCAATTAATTGATCATGAATGATCTTTCTGATGAAGTGCATGTGTATCTCGATGTGTTTGTTGCATTGATGTTGAAATGGGTCTTTGGCGAGCTTGATGGCACTCTGATTATCGCACCAAAAGCTAGTCAGATGTTGCTGCTGGAATCAAAACTATGAAAGAATTTTTTGAAGACATAAGGCTTCCTGACTTGCATTTACTGCTGCTCGGTACTCTGCTTCTATTGAAGAAAGTGCAATAGCCTATTGTTTCTTATAGGCCCAAGTGACAGGTCTTGAACCAATGATGGAAACATAACATGTTGTTGGTTATTATTCTTCTCTGAGTTTATATCTTTATCTTGAGTGACCCAGGGTTCATGTTTGTTTGGGGTTCCAACAAAGCCTCCAAAACTATTGGCCCTCCTAGTAAACTAGAAGGAAACACAACACATAGAGTGCACCATGCAGTCTCACCCGAGATAGTCTTAATGGTTGGTTGCAATACTTATGCGTTTTCAGCCTACGATTGAGTGGGGATCTTGGGAATGTGGCCTGAGGGTTCTACTTACTTATTAATTCCATAAACTGTCCTTCACGATTATGCATGAAATATAATCAACTCATTCAATTAATAAATCCATAATTATTAACGATAGTAGCGAAACACACGCATTCAATCACATAACACAGGTTTTACCGTGGTTCACCCCCCTAGGCTACGTCCACAAAGATCTGATTGTTACCTCTTTTATTATAGTAGTTCCAAAACTAAAGCGTCATGCACTTGAACACTCTCCTTAGTCGGGTCGAGATCTATTATGAGGTGGACTAGATCACACCAGGCTCCTCAACCTGTGATCTAACCCTCAAGATATACCCTCCTTACTCCTCTCCAGCTCGACAACTTACAAAATTAGGTCGTATAGAAAAATATTACATCTCATTTTCCTCCTCCTCATCCCCTCTATGAGACCTAGGTATCTATATTTATATGTTTCTGGCTCACCATCCATTACAATGTATTTCCAAAACCCTAACCCTAACGACGTTAGGTATTCCATGTGTGCATGTGCACTGCTCTTCCTTCCAGCTGTCACTTTCATTGTGCATGCCTTCTTTCCCAATATAGGCTTTCTTTTTTCTTTGGCCTACTTCCAACAGGCCCCCAACACTGACATGTGGCTCGTCCCAAGCCACATAACCTTTGTGAGATTCATCGATCTCCCTGGTGATCACCTAGAGCTTCTCCCTGAGCTCCACTTCTTGTGTTTGGGCATGCACAGTCTTCTCCTTGAGTGCGTATACTGTCTACGCCAGAATCTTGTCATTGATCAACCTTGCACACTTCGCCTAGGTTTGTTCCATGTATTTCTTGGCTTCCTCTGCCTATGAAATGACTTCTTCTACTCGCTCTTGAAGCGGTTCCATTTGAGCCTGGCACTCGATTGTTTGCATCTGCACAATGGTGAGTTTTGCCTGTAGTTTCTTCATATCATGTGCCCCTTTGACATGCTCCATGATGGAAATTGTCTTCTACCTCTGCTTGAGGTCCTGGATAGTTGGGATTATCCTTTCTTCTTCCTTGTCCCACTACTGGACTTGCTGATCCTCTTCCATCTTCATCTAGAGCTGTGATGCTTTGTCAAACAAGTCGGCTGTTGCACTGACCTGTCGCTTTATCTCCTGTAGTTTCTCTGTTTCCTCCTGCTTCCTTTGCTCCCTTACCTTTGGTGGAGTGGTAGGTGTGAGATGCTCATGGAGATTCTTGATCTCCTACTAATATTGATCGATTTCCTATGCAATCTGATCAATCTTCTCTGTTGTTGTGAGTTCATCCCTCTGCGCAGTCTTTGGAAACTTCTCATACGTTCCAACTAGTTTTTGTTCAAATCATTTCATGCGTTCCCTCTCCTCTTAGGTCTCGAGCTTGGCCTACTCATATATCAATTCTAGCGCATCTAGTTTATCCTTTACCTATTGTAATTTGGTTGTGTCTATGCGTGCACAAGACTGTAGCTCCTGGGTAAAAATAACCTATAGTTTATGTACAGCCTTGGATGGTATCCGTGGAAATACCAATTGGAGTTGAGATAATTCCTTCTAGGCTGTCTGCCCCACTATCTCGTCCATGCACAAAATGATCAGTGTAATGTGGAATGTTACACTTAGTTGCGATATTTTGTGGACTGTATCCCGCTCACTTGCTTCAGGTTCTTCTCCTGTCTGTTAATCTAACGACCCTGTTCCTATGTTGTTGCCTGCTACCTATGCTTCCCCAATCTGCTTGAGGAATTTCCGTATGTCTTCCAGCTCCTCTTGAATTATGTCCCTGTGGTGCACAACATTCTCAAAATCTTGGGATGTATGATCCTGAACCATTTGGGCTATCATGTCTGCATCATCCTCGATAATCGTGTACTCTGGAGGTGTTCTATGCACCTTCATCTTCTTGCACACACCCTCGTCTGAGTAGTTGGTCGCTTAGTCGGGTATAATTCTTGTAGATTAGGACTTGGTGTAGTCCCTTGCACTACCTCAACCTGTTTTTGTTGTACTTGGGGTGGTTGCATATTATTCTTCTTCCCCTTCTGGGTTGTTGTCTTAGATGTCCCTTCTTTTGTCTGGTTTTTTTTGGTCTTGCCCGTCCTTGGTTTCTTGGGCACTGGGACTTCCTGGGGTTGTGTCTCTCCTTGCCCTACCTCCTTGAAATTTATATGTTCCTACCTTGCTTCCTCTTCCTCTGTCCTTGCAGGTATGTCTTGAGTAAGGACTGGAATCATCCAGTCATATTCCCAATCCTTGATAGCCATTTCTATTTCGACCTTCATGATGCAATAGCGCAGTTGTATCCACTGCCTGTTGGGTTCCTTTTGTGCCTAGATCCACTTCACATGTCAAGTGGCCTTGAAGTTAGCTATGTCCCGATAGTATGCCACAACCTGAGGTGTTATTCTCTAGAGGTTGGTGATGGTATCCTATAGGTCACGAAGGTATCCGTCGAATACAAATGCATTCATCTTCCTGTGCTTGGCGTATGACGTGGAGCCAAATTATAAATATCTTGCTCCATGATTGGGTTTAGGTCTGGTGGAAAAAAATGTATATTCCGGTTCCTTCCATCCCATAATGGCTATCAGCATGAGCAGCCATGAATAATGAAATTATGTTCCCAGATCCTACACATCCTTGCAATCATCTAGAAATAGATTCAAAAGATAAGGGCCCCAGCTAACTCTGGTGCCCTAGGCACACTGTGTTGCAACTGCGACAACCCCAATCGTGACATCCTCCTTGCGGAATTTTCTTTGCATCTTGCAGTCCATGATTTTTGTGCCCATTTTTGTCGCAGCATCACTGATCCGTTTGATGATGATTATGTGCATCCCCCTTTCAATGTCGTATTTCTTTTTCATCTCCTACACGAGTGATTTCTCCTTTGTTTTGTCATTGAGAAATAGTGTGAGATCCATGCCCCGTGATGGCAGCCTTGTAATGTGCGTGACGAGCTCTACATCTATTGAGATGTGCTTGTCCATCCATATGTCTCTTCCATGTGTTACTACCATCAACTGTTTAACGCAACTATTGGCATACTATCCTCTGCCAAAGTGTGGTAGTTCCAATAGACCTAAAATGCCCATTTTTTCTAACCCTACTGCCCACTGGAGTGGTTGATGAACCGTTTCCCCAAATAGATCTACGCCCACTCTCTGTAGGTAGAATTTCTTTGCAAAATCCAGGAACTTTTCCATGTTCATTACATCATGGTCCAAATATTTTATCTTCTCAACATAACCTAACAAGTTTGATTTCACCCGTACCCCTTATGGTAGACATAGCAAAATAATGGCTACGATGGGTTGCTTGCATGGTGACCTAGGCACCTGTTGCTTGTCCTTTTTCAGTGGTGGCTGACTCGAGGTTCTAGCCTCCATTGGGCGTTCCTTGACATACTATTCTGTCTAGCCCATGACATCTTCCACTGCTCCCTTCTGTGGATGGTCTGACACAATTGTCTGTGAATCATCTGGTTCGGTCACTTCTTCCTGCTTTGGGGCCGTCCCATTAACTCTCATAGCACCCTTAGGGTTCTCTAGTTGTGTTTGGATGCCTATGCCCTGGTTCTATTGACGTTGTTCCTCTGTCGGAATATCCATATTTATTCCCTTAGGTGTTGTCTGTTGGGTTTCTTCTACCATGTTTGTGGGGTTAATTGGTGTGGTATCTGGTGATGGTATTTTGTCTACATTTATGACCTCTGGTGGCTGTTGTTTGCTTCCCTGTGATTGCACCTATGCTCTAGTATTAACTCTAGATTTTCTGGAAGTCTGGCTCGGTTAAGATTGTTTTGGTGGTAAAATTCGATCGTCTTCCGAGTTCAGTGGTCTCTGCAACCTCTTTTTACTTTTCTCTATGCTTCATATGTTGTATCAGTCTCTGTCTCTTCTTATCTCGCAATGGGATTTTGGCTCCCACAATCCTGCTTTGTATGGGGTTCGTATGAAGCTTGTCGAAGAAGCTACCTTTATTAAATATTCAATGAACCTATGGTTCCTTCATACTTTCCATTATTCTCCCTGACCATCTCTAGTTGGCACGATTAATGCAGCATTCTGTCGATCATTTCTGGCATTCAAGTCCACTTGCCTTCGTCATTTAGTACTTTTTTTGTCTTGTTTATCTTTCCCGCTTTTTTTCATTTTGAATGGACCATTGGTATTTTCCTTGTTGGGTTTGTATTCCTAAGTGTGTGTTCTCCTTCTCCTTTCGGTGTGTTGTACCTCTGTTGGTACCGTGTACTATCCTGTTATTTTTTATTTATTTTTCCAGCTATGCGGTGACTTTCATGTTGTGGGTGGTCGACTATCCTTGTACAACTTCAGTCAGCTCCCAATGATCATATCTGTGATTTATGTGCCTCCTAAGTTCTTCAACTATACAACTCCCCCATCCATGATATTTTTTACTTCGTACGGTCCTAACCAGTGCATTCTGAGTTTTCCTAGATGTTGAATGGATTTGTTGTCATACATCAACACTAAGTCTCCTTCTTTGAAATTTTTGTTATTGATGTGTCTGTCATGCCAAGATTTGTCCCTTGCCTTCTGAACTTGATGGTGGAACCCTGCTAGGATCCTATATTCCTCCATGATTATCAAATGATTTAGTATCTCATGTACTGCACCTTGCTCTGTCATGTGTGTAATAGCTGCTATGCGCAGACTAGGTACCAGAAATTCTAATGGCACCACTGCTTCTTGTCCATATACCAATTTAAATGGAGTTTGCCCTGTCAAATTCTCGCATGTGGTATTGTATGCCCATAATATTGTTGGTATTTTTAGGTCCCAATCATCCCTGTTGACATTACAGATCTTTGTCAATGTGTTTTCCAAGATTTTGTTAAATGCTTCTACTGTTCCATTTGCTTGTGGGTGATATGGTGTGATATTTTGATGATGGACTTCAAATTCTTCAGTCATAGCCTTAATAGTGTTTTTAATGAAGTGAGTTCATTGGTCTCTCATAAAAACTCTTGGGCAACCAAATCTAGTGATTGCTTGTTCAAATAGAAAATGTGTTGTTGTTTCTACGCTGCAATCCTTCACTGGTGTTTCTTCCGCCCATCTTGTCTGGTATTCTATCATGGTGATAATGTACCTTGATCCTGTTCTTTTTGCTGGTGGGTTGATTGGTCCCAAAAAGTATATTTCCCATTTATCGAATACCTACAAAGTTACTTGTGGTCGTAATGGCATCTAGGCCCTTCTATTGGGCTTACCAACCCTCAGACAAACATTGCATATCTAGCAGTACTCTTTCGAGTCTCTGTGAATGGTCGACCACCATAGTCTTTCATGCAATACCTTATGCATGGTATCTTTTCCTGCATAATGTACTCCTGCTATTCCCTCATGGGATTCTGCTAAGACACTTGGTATTTTGTGTTCTAGCACATATCTTCGCAAGATGTTATATGCGCCCATTTTTTATAGATGTCCTACGATCAAATGATAGTCTGCAACCCGGACTACCAGGTTTTTCTTCTGTGCTATGTTATATTCATGTGGCACGATACCTATACTAAACTATTGGATGATATATGCAAAGTATTCATCCACGATATGGACTAAAAATAACCGTGCGTCCGAAAACTTGTTGTCTAAATTTGTAGGTTATTCTTCATTTGTGACCCTTGATAGGTGGTCAGGTGCCGCATTCAAATTTCCTGGCTTGACGATTACCTCAAAATCAAACTCTTGGAATAGTAATAACCATCGACAAATTCTCCCCCCCAACACTAGCTTGTTGACTAGGTATTTAAGGGCTGAGTGATCTGTGAACATATTAAAGTGTTTTCCCAATAAGTAATGTCTGAATTTATGCAATGCTTAGACCATATCTAGGCCTTCCCTCTCTGTGGTGTTATAGTTCTTCTCTGATTCTGATAGATTTCTACTCGCAAATGATATAAGGTGATCCAAATCTACTACTTTTGGCTACATCAAGATGGCTCCAAGTGCTATGGATGATGCATCTACATGTACATGGAATGTCTTCTCCCAGTCTAGAAATACTAGTATTGGCATGGTGACCATTTTTTATTTCATCATATCCAGACCATGTTGACAATCTTCATTCCACTGAAACTTGGTATCTTTCAATAACAATTTCTCCATTGGCGCGATAATCAGTGCTTACCCTTTGATAAAAATTTTGTAGTATCCTGTGTGTCCCAATGTCACTCTTAGTTGACAGAATGTGTTTGGTGGTGGAAAGTTAACAATTACTGCAATCTTTGCAGGATGTACTAGTAAGCCTTGTTTTCATACTATATGGCCCAATAGTATCCCAAAAGATGTTCCAAATATACATTTTTTTATGTTTAATGATATCTGGCACTATCTGCATCTTTCTAACATCAGCCTCAAGACCTCTACATGGTCTTTCAATAAACTATAGACTGTCTAGTCATCCAAATATACCTCTAGAAACTGGTGGATAAACTCCTTGAATACAACGATGAATACTCTGGAAAATATTAATGGTGCATTCTTCAATATAAATGAAATGACTATGTACTGGTAGGATCCCCATTCTATATAAAACATGGTCTTGTATTTATCTTCCTGTGCTATCTTTATCTGGTGGTAGCTTGAGAATCCATCAGTGAATGAGTAAACTTTGTGTCCTCCTACATTCTCCAACACTTCATCCGTGAAAGGTGTAGGGAACGGGTCATGTAAGAATGCATCATTCAACTTCCTCAATTCGACACATATTCTTATCCCGCCTTGTTTTTTCCCCTGAACTACCATCGGGCTTATCCATTTTGATTCCTCAATAGGTTCTATGATTCCAGCTTCGAGCACCATGTCGATATCATCTTTAAATTTCTACTTATATATCGGGTTTATTCGGTATGGTCGGTGTCTGATCGACTTCACTTCATCTTTGAGTGGTATCTTCATTTCTCCAAGATCTCCTGCTATAGCCTTAATTTCTATAAATGTTGTGGGGAACAAGTTGTTGTAATAGCGCAATAACTCTGTCATGATTTCTACTATTTTCTCATCCCAATAGTCTCCAATGCTGGCCATTTTTGGATTCTCAATTGTCCCAATGTTGGCTTTCTTCACTTTGATCAGAGCAGTAATTACTTCTGATTCTACTAGTGGAACTTCCACTTCTCTTTCACCTTCCGCTTCCTTGATCTGAATATTGCATGGATCATATTCATCTGGTACTTCTTTCTGCACATGGATATGGTTTTGTGTCATCCACTATTTCAATTACTTCAAAGTTTTATTTAGTGCACACTCCATCCAAGTCTACTATCACTCCTTTCAATCTACCAATTGGTAGGACTCTGTGTTGGTTTTCTAGTTTCAGCTGGACATGTGAATATCCTAATGTGGGATCTCCCATACATTTCCATGTCTTATTTGGTAGTACATTGAATTCAGATCCTAGATGCAGTATGATATCTCCATGTTAAAATATTTTATGTTGGCATTCATCCTGAACTCCCTACTTGTTCTTCTCCTTGTATGTAGGTGATTCACTGTTTTTTGTTCTAGTTTTCCTTTTGTCTCTATGCTACATTTTTCTAATATATTTTGATAGCATATGGATCATTCAAGAGTTTTACACATGATTGTAAAAAGTTGTTGATTGTACTTACTTGTCCCATGGGTTTCATTTCATTTGTATGATCCAACAATGGAGACATATCGTACTCTGACACTTCTTTTCTCTACTACGCATTTGAAGTCGATGTGGTATCGTGCTTCATGAATTCTTGTCTGGCTTGTTGAAATATTTCCTTCTCGTTCTATGCATCGAACTATCTCTTTGGTTTGACATTCTTCTTCACCCATTGGTGTTGTACTGGCTCTTGTTGGGATGCGTCGTTTCCTATTTTAGCTCCTCCGCACATAACTATGTTGATGTTCTATCCTTCATCCCTTGCTTCGAATGAAATCCATTGAACATTCTGATTGTTCTGATTCCTCTTTTCCTAGATCTTTCCTAGTAGCGTAGGAAATTCTTTTGTGTCATGATCCGATGCGTGACAATACATACACACTGCTGGTGGAAGTGGAAATTCCCTTGCATAATGTCCCTATTTTTGACATTTATGACATACCATTGGTCCTTTACCTCTTCCAAATCCTCCTCTCACTCATCCTCCACCTCTGTAGCTAGTTCGATCTCCTCTCGACACGTTATATTGAGGCGCCTGATTGTACTGCACGGTATTTTACTGAGGTTGCGTTGTGTTGTATTGTGTATGTGCGATATTATATGGTTGTTGTGTAGTGTTGTATGGGGTTGGAACTTGGTTAAATTGTGGTGCGCCTTGTCCATTCATCATTTATGCCTGCACTCTATATG
Source organism: Picea engelmannii (assembly GCA_009831015.1). Taxonomy (NCBI): domain Eukaryota; kingdom Viridiplantae; phylum Streptophyta; class Pinopsida; order Pinales; family Pinaceae; genus Picea; species Picea engelmannii. Next base: position 415,114 of record ML778848.1, read on the forward strand.
CATCTGATGTTGTCTCTCACATCAAATCCATAGTTATACAATCTTTGTCATCCTGGCCCACTGACTTGCAAAAGTTGCAATATGAATTCTTTGGGACTGTCTGGTATTTTTGCATCATCGGGAAGTGATATGGATCATGGCCTGGTTTCTTATAGACCTCGCACCATAGTCCTCCTGTTGGTAATGGATTTGGAATTCCTTCTTCCATATAGTGCATGGATGTTGGACATTCGTTCTTGTGGTGTCCTTCCATCCTGTATGTGGTACACCAAATGAATTCTCATTTGTCCTTACTTTTGTTCTGGTTTCGCTGGAACGTTAAGTTCTTCAAATCCTCCTTTAGTTCTTCGATGATTGGATCCGTCTGCTGATATTGGTTTTCTTCCAGTTGTAGGGATGCCTGCAGAGCCTCTACCTGTGTCTAAAGATTCTGTTTTTGTAATAGGTATTTCAAGTGTGGTAGCAATGAATTGATGAACTTGTGCCTGTGCTGCATATCGGTCATGAGATATTTAAACTTTCCTTTCAGTCACTTGAATCTCTAGTCAATCTCCCATACATATCCTCATGGTTTATGTCTTATTTCTATCATCTTGTTCATGTACTAATCTTCTGAACTTAGCTTCTGGAACTCATTTATCAACAATTTTTTGATGTCTGCAATCGTTCTAGTTGTCCCTGGTGGATTGTTTGTAGCTAGAATCATATACCAATCCAGTGGGTGATCCCTTAGTGTAATCGCTAGTTTTTCCATCTTAGTATCTTTTTTTGTGATCTGGTTTTCTTCCCAAATCTTTTCACAAATAAACAAATGTTTTTTCGAGTCCTCCAATGCTTCTCCTTTGAATTCTGGTAACCTGATGGTGGGATCGTGTCCTGCCATCCTAAACGCTGAACTACTACTTCCGTGTGGTGTAGATATTTGACTAGTGATTTCTGAACTGGATCCTCCAGTTTTTGTTCCTTGTGTACATGTACTTCATGTTGTCTTTCTTCCTCTGAAATGTAGTTGTCTAAACGGTGATGTTCTCTTTGGTGTATTAGTCGCACATGGGTTTATGGGTTCCGCACTGACATTAATATGGATAGGATTGTTTACTTATCTTCCTTCTCTTGGACCTCTCATCTTCCTCTCATATGTTGCGCACATGATTTCCTTAATCTTCTCCATAGTCTAGAGATCCTCTACCTCTTCTTTATCACTTTCCAAGCCTTCCCTCGAGGCTATGGCTCTCTTCTTGGTGTTCACCTTGTATTGGTAGGGTACTCCGCTACGAGTCTTTATAGCTGTCACCATGATCCTCTTGATCTAGTCATCATCCATCATTATTGGGTCCAAGGGTTCCTCCTTCTTTCCCTTATACATTCCTCCATACATTTCTCCTCTTTCTATCAGTGCTTCCCCCCTTCCCCCATGCACACAGGGAAGTTTAGTTGTGTGACTCCATCGTCATGACCCCTTTTTTGTATAGCAGTATCTTAATAGAAGTATACAACGATCTAATATACCTTCCTTGAGGCCCATGTAGAAACTCTTTCTCCACTGTGTTGTACGACTTCGTTGTATCTACTACAAACTCTGTTATAAAGCTTGCTACAATACTGTTGAGCCAAAAATCTACTGCACGGGTGAATTTGTTGTTCACCTACTGTAATTGCTCAATACGTACTGGGGTCCACTCTAACTGTCAAATCTGGTTCATTGCATGGTTATCCTTCAACCTTAATATCCACTCCTTCAATAAGTGTGGAAAATCGCAGAAAAAGACTTCATGCAAATCAATAAACACATATTTCTCAAGATATTTTTGGGGCGTTACTCTAGGGTTTTTGTTATCTTTCTGTGCAAACTCTAGCTCCTTTGTCTTCAACCAGCTTTTGATCTCTTCTTTTGTGGGATTCCACGGTCTCAACATCCCCTTCTAGCGGCTCATTCTTTTTCTCATCATCCACTTCAGTGTTATTTTGACCCTCCTTCCATAGATCTTATGTATCTATTAACAAACATTCAATAGGTCTCATCTACTCAATCCTCTACTATTCCAACCAATGGAAACATAACCATTTGTTGGTTATTATTATTCTCTGATTGTATATCTTTATCTTGAGTGACCCAGGGTTCAATTTTGTCTTGGGTTCCAACAAAGCCTCTAAAAATACCGGCCCTCCTAGTAAACCAAAAGGCAATACAACACAGAGAGTGCACTGTGTAGTCTCACCCGAGATAGTCTTAATGGGTGGCTACAATACTCATGCATTTGTAGCCTAGGATTGAGTGGGGATATGGGGAATGTGGCCCGAGGGTTCTAATTACTTATTAATTCCATAAATTGTCATTCACGATTATGAATGAAATATAATCAACTCATTCAATTAATAAATCCACAACTATTAACGATAGTAAAGAAACACATGCATTCAATGACATAACACAGGTTTTACCATGGTTCACCCCCCTGGGATACATCCACAAAGATTTGTCTCTTAGCTCTTTTATTATAGTAGTTCCAAAAATACAGCGCCGCGTGCTTTACGACTCTCCTCAGTCGGGTTGAGATCTATTATGAGGTGGGCTAGATCGCACCAGGCTCCTCAGCCTATGATCTAACCCTCAAGATATATCCTCCTTACTCCTCTCCAACTCAACAACTTACAAAATTAGGTCGTATAGCAAAATATTACATCTCATCTACCTCCTCATCATCCCCTCTATGAGACCTAGGTATTTATATTGATACGTTTTTGGCTCGCTGACCATTACAATGTATTGCCAAAACCCTAAACCTAATGTTGTTAGGTATTCCATGCATGTGGGTGGGCTTCTCTTCCTTCTAGTTGTCACTTTCATCGTGCATGCCTTCTTTCCCAAGATAGCCTTTCTTTCTGCTTTGATCTGCTTCCAAAACTTGTAGTAGAATTCTGATCATTAGGGTTGTCGGCCCAATCTGAATTAGTGAAACCGACCAATAAAGGAGTTCCCCCTGATCTGTAATGTATCCCAAACTAAACGGTACCACGTACATAACAAAGTGTCATTTTATCTTATTTCCAATGGATTTCATGGGGTGTTTGCATATAACAAGAAACAAGACCAACAATCAAGGAAAGATCATGATGGATATGAGTCAAGTATAAGAGGCTACCAACTAACTGACGATACAAGATGGCATCAAATTTGGGAGAATTAAAGGTGGTAGCAAGCTTGACTTCAGACTGGAAGGGAGAAGGGGCCAGTTTACAATCGTCCATGTGAAAGAGACAAAGAAGGTCACAAGCATACTTATACTGGGAAAGAAAAATTCTTTCACTCTTTTGCAAAACTTGTAGGCCAAGGAAATAGTGCAAAAATCCTAAGTCTATCATTTCAAATTTCTTCTTAAGGATGGTTTTCACATGGTTTAAAAGTTTTGAGTCACTACTAGTAAGGATAAGGTCATCAACATAAAGGAAAAGGATTATAAGATGGCTTCCTACTTTCTTGGTATAGACATTAGGATTAGAATGGCATCTAGAGAATCCAGTGGCAATAAGAAAGTTTTCCATTTTGGCATACCAAGCTCGAGGAGCTTGCTTAAGACCAGAAAGAGATTTCTTAAGGTGAAAAACAAGGCTAGAGTCATTCTGGACATAGCTAGGAGGTTGTTCCATATAGATTTCTTCTTGCAAATCTCCATGCGAGAAGGAGGATTTAACATCCATTTGATGGACCTCCCATTTATGTGAGGCATCAAGGGCAAGAACAAGGCAGATGGAATTCATTTTGGCTATAAGGACAAAGGTTTCATTATAGTCAATTCCTTCAACTTGGGAAAATCCTTTGACAACTAACCGAGCCTTGTGTCTTTCAACACTTCCATCTGATGCATTCTTAGTTCTGTATACCGATTTACATTTAAAAAGTTTTATTCCTTTTGGAAGAGGTACAAGATCCCAAGTATCATTTTCCATTAAATAAAAATACTCTTCATTCATTGTTGTATCCAAATATGGATGACCTGAAGCTTCTGCAAATGTCTCTGGATCATGAGTCTCTAAAACTTGATCCAAAAGAGAAGAGGCTCATTGGAACTATGAACATGTCTGATATTGATCTGAAGGATCACCAAAAATATCACCAGCTACTTCTTCTGAACTATGAATAGAACAGAAGAAGGCACAATCGTCGAAGATGGCTCACAAGATGAAGAAGGCACAAACGTCAAATTAAGCTCGCAGGACAAAGAAGGCACAAACTTTGAATTAGGATCGTAGGCCAAGATATTTTCATCAAATTTAACATCTCTTCTAATAATAATTTCATTACAATGTGGTTGAATAAGTCTATAACCTTTGACATATTCAGAATAACCAACAAATATACACTTCTCACTTTTAGGCTGCAATGCTTTCCTTTTCTCATCAGGAATGTGAGCCCATGCTATACTGCCAAATGCATGGAAGTGACTTACATATGGTTTAATTTTAGTCCAATCTTCTTCCGGTGTTATATTTTGAAGAGCCTTTGTGGGAGTGCGATTTACTATGTAATTTTCACAGTTGATGGCTTCCGCCCAATACTTTAGACTTAATCCCTTAGATTGAATCATACAATTAGCCATTTATTTTAATGTGTGGTTCTTTCTCTCAGCAACACCATTTTGTTACGGTGTATATGGAATAATGTGTTGCATTTAGATTCCATGTGTAGTGCAGTAACTTGTAAAATTAGTGTTCACGTATTCGCCTCCATTATCTGTTCTTAACCTTTGAATTTGATGTTCAGATTATTTTTCTACAAGGGCCTCGTAGGTCAAAAACTTTCCAAACAATTCACCCTTAAGTTTTAAGAAGTAAACCCAAGTACGTATGGATAAGTCATCAATGAAATTTAAGAAATTCTTGCACCCAGAAAAAGAAGGAGAAGAAAGTGGATGACACAAATCACTGTGAACAAGATGTAAAGGGCATGAGGCATGCCAAGAGGCACATTTGTCAAAACTATCCAAATGATGTTTGTCGAGAACACAACTGACACAAACACCATATCTGCATGAAATAGGAGGAATACCAATCACCATATGTTGATTACATAGTTGCTGCAATGAGTGATAGTTTAGATGACTAAACCGCTCATGCCAAAGTTTTCTCAAGTCATCGATATGAGAAAAAACAACTAATGAAAAATATGATGACCCAAAGTTGTAAAACTTGTACAACCTGGTAATATCATAAAAAATTACAGTTGCAAGAACATGCTTAGGATCTTTTAAATCCTTGATTACAACTTGGTGAGGTGAAAAATCTACGGTTTTACCTTGACCTGAATGAGTGATTTGGTATATTGATAGAAGGTTACAAGAAAGACTTGGAACACATAATACATCATTGAAATGACCATTGTCTACTTGAATTGTTCCAGATCCTTCAACGCTAAGATATCTATCATCACCAACAAATACTTTCTTCTTGTTACATTCATTTAGAGAAGTAAATATGTCTCTATAAGCCACTCATCAGAAGAAGAAGTAGAAGTTGTATTGAAAGAGAAACCAGAAGAAGAAAGTGCATGTCCATGAGAAGAAGAAGAAGTAGAATCAATATTGATGTTGTGCTTCTTCAATACGTCAAAAGGCATAAACAATAACCAAAGGACCACATGATGGTGTAAGTTTCTTTAAGAAGTGACCCACTTTTATAAAAAAAAGTGGGATCACTTTTACAATTAAGTTACTTTATAAAATAAAAGTTGCATGCAAAATAAATAACTCTAAAATATTAAATCTACTTATAGTGATTCACTTTTATACTTGAAGAGAAATACACTTTACAATGGAGCATGAAAGTTTTCAAAAAAAGTAACAAAAAGAGAGACTTGAACTCAAGACCTCTTACTTAATAAGGAAAATTTTAACCAAATGGGGTAGCAAAACATATTGTATTGTTTAGCAGGAGGATTGTTGTTGTTGTTGACGGCCTTGGAGAGTGTGCTAAAAAAAATTTATTTTCACACAACAAAAAAAATTTGCTTCTCGATGGCAAAAAAAATAAATCGCTTCTCGATGACAACAAGGGTTAGATCTCAGTTAACTTACCCAAAAAAATGCACCTTTTCTTATATGTTTCTGATTTTCTGAGATCGCACAGGGCACGGGGAAAAGATAATACACAGATCTAAAAGAGTAGAAACTCGGAAACAAATAATATAAAACCAAAATAATACTCTGCAAAAATTTAAAAATGTTGTATTCAGGCTTTATACCTTCGGATCTCACTGAAATGGTTGTATCTTGGGAAAACAGAAGCCTTTTCGAGTGAAACGAAAAGTGTTCCCGACTGAAAAAAACACTCCAAACACAATGTAATAGTCCTCTCATCCTAGAATTGTATGGAAATGGAAGAAAATGGAGATGATGAAACTCGACTTCACGATCTTGATCTACAACAACAACGGGTCTTCAAATAGGCTCTGATACCATGTTCGAAAACACATATATTCCAACAGAGGAAGAGCACCTTTAGTAACCACTCACACAACCAGATCAAAGATCAACACACCAATGTTTTGACGTGGTAAAACCCCTTCGGGAAACATCCATGGCCCCAGCTAAAATGACCACTTGGAGAAGTTTATTAATGCAAAAGAAAAAGATTACAGAGAGATTTTACAAGAGAGTTCCTCACAATTGATCATCAACAAATGACCCTCCATGCTCTTTAAATAGAGAACATGGACCAATCGAATTTTAAGCCACGAATGAATGGTCGTTAAGATCAAGGATATCATGAACTATCGAATCCCTCTATGTCGACAACATATCATGACCGTCAGATTTCCTAACTACAAATGCATACTAATGCATACTAAAGAAACACACTTTTACCTAATGACACATTACACCAAGTAGATATTAACTAACTCTTAAGTGTCTAAATATCCTAAGAATCAAAAAGGTGGAAAAGTTCCCTGAACTTGTGCCCCATGAATACTTGAAACTCAAAGTAGATCCACTCATGAAACAGAGCGTACCAGTTACCAAGGTTTGGGCCAAAGGATTGAAGTGACCAAGCCTCCTCAACCTATTTGATATTCTTGACTTCAGATGTAGCAACGAAGTCAATGCATGTGTTAAACTCCTCTTATCCTATGTGCATGGGGGGAACATGTGGATCGATAGGCCAATATCCATTGAAACAGACTTTATAGACAAAATCATTGGGATGCCAACCTGGGGGGAAGACCCTACTACCCTATTTGTAGACAAAAATATAAAAATATAATAGTCAGAGGCTATGCGGATGAAGTTTTGTGAAGTTAGAGGGGTGCACGACCTGGATGTGCCAACTATATGCGACCCAACCATTCAAATATACACATATATTCTAGCATGAAATATATTGCGGAAGTGCAGAAAGGATGAAGTACTAGCATGGATCATAGCTATGACGGAAAAATGTGTATAAGGAACTGCAATGAGCTAGGAACCATTCCTATTGAACCAATTCCTACTAGATTGTGTAGAAGCCCAAGATAAGGGAATGGAGTTTCACTACCCATGGCTTCCGATTATGATTTCCTTCATAGCATGGGAAGAACCAAAGGATGCACAGTTCCTAGGGATGAGAGAGAATCCATGCGTCACAATGAAGTACCAGAATGTTTGGTTTTCAACAAACAAGAGGAGACAAATGGAAAACAATGTTCAATTCTTTCTCTATGTTGAAAGAATTCGACAGAGTATCTGGAATGCACCACGCATGTCACAACAGTTGGTGGAGGCATATGTCCCAGTTGTGAAATTTCATGCAGACAGGCATCATATGTACATCAAATCCATGAAGGATCCAAGGGAGGATTGGGTCCAAACGAAATACAAGATAACCGAATAAGACATACAGCTAGTCATGTAGGATTGGGAACCAGACTGGAAGGTACCAACAAAAGGGGATGAAACAACACAGGGGGGGACATTGAAGCAACACAATGCATATATATAGACTGGACATAGATCAAGGAAATGGAATGGAGGACACACTAGAAATAGGGTGAACAAACCAACCACCACAATCCTTTCCTCAAAAAGGGAGGAAACGGTCGGACCAAATCACAGGTTCATCAAAGAAGCAGAAGGATCAAAAGCCACAAGTCGTCTACACATTAACAGATGACGACATGGAAAAAATTGGATACTGACTAAGGGATGTCATGGAAGAACTCCTCGAAGAGACTACAAATAAACATGAAGCACTACAAATGAAGGTGCAGGACCAATGCTTGAGTCTACAACATTTATTGGAGACAGTCTGATTGCCACCTGTGCAAGGATCAGGCATAGCACCAGAAGGAATACCAAAGGAATCACAGACTATGGTATCAACATAGCTAACAACAGAGAATAGAGTGATCAAGGTCCTAGTAGAGACAGTCGAGTTACCCAACCCTAAAGTACAAGAGAAGTTGCAAGGACTAAGTCACACAAACCTAACCATCTCACAAATGCCAGTGGAATTATTATAGGGTTTTCACACGGGGATCACACAGGAACTAAATATTTTGGTAGACACCAGATACAGAGAAATGGATAAAGCAGAAGTCGAGAAGGAGGAACTGAAGAAGAATACACCACTACACTACAAGAAAAGTGCATAGTAGAACAATGAGTGGAACTCGTAGAAAAGGAGAAGAGATAAGAAGAGGGATAGAAAGAGAAAGCTAGGACAGAAAAGACTCAAGTGGAAGGAAAGGCTAAGAAATCCTTAAATGACAAAGATAAGGCTAAAGAAAAGGTCACCAAAGCCTTGAAGGAGATGGAGGAAGTCGAATAGATTGTTGAAACTCCATGCAACAATCCAAAAGTTATACAAGGAGGTCCCATAAGTATCGATGGTGGTATAGGCCACTATAGAGGAATAGGTAGTAAATATTAGTGAGGCTCTCAAATGCCTTCACACGAAGATCACAGATTTGGAAGTGGACACAACACCAAGGACACCACTAGAAGAAAGAGAACAAAGGGAATGGACTACGCAGACAGTGGTGGAAAAGATCAAAATATTGGAACATGAATTCATAATGATGTGTGATGAAGGCACACATTTGGACAGAGATTACTAACAAACTAGAGTTGCAAGCACCGAAAACTAAAATAAGGACTACATAAGAACAAGCACATCAGGCCACTGAGCATGTTAATACCCTACAACTAGTTGTAAGAATGAAAACACTCCTGACTAACAGGAAACTATACAGTGCAGTGGAACAATTGAAGGAAGAACAATGGAAGATCACACGGGAATTACAACCGCGACAGGATGAAGCCTTTTGGGTACTAGAAGGACTAGCTAGCATGTAAAGCATTACAACATTAGCAGTGTAAGACACTGAGGCCAAACTTACCACTTTGACAGTGCAGTAAATGGAGGAAATATTGAACAAGGAGGCAAAACTGACAGTAGCAACACAGGTAGAGAAGGACACCCTCTAGAAATGTATTGAGGCATGGAGGAGCGCAACACAACAAGCCTAAGTGGCTCGAAAGGAGCCACATGTGAGTGTTGGGGGCCTATTGGGAGGAAAATTTTGGGGATGGAACAATGAGAATAGATGAAGTACAATGAAGAGGTGCAGGAAGGGTGAATACAAAGGAATACAAAGAAGCTAAAGAAGATCAACAAAAGAAGAGATAGGAAAGAGGAGAAGATGGGGGGGGATAGGAAAGAACAACTAGTGCAAAATCTAGGAAAACCAATCGAGCATGAGCTATATCCAGCTCATAATGAGTTGTTTCCAGTTGAGCATAAGTGATAGCCAACTCATTATGAGTTGGAAAAAGAACCTGAGAATAATGTATAAAAATATGTAAAGGATCCGCGAGAAAAAAGGGGAGAGAATTGGCAAGGCCAAGAGATAAAGAGAGGGTTTAGGAGTAAAGAACATTGTAAATAAGTTACATATAGGAGGATTATTGTATATTGAACATCCATTGTAGTGCAAATCACACCTAATATCCTTGAATTTTGATTCGAATGATGATACAATAATGCGCGGTAACTATGAATGTATGTTTGACCACTAAATGGGATATATGGATGTGTACATGTACAATCTAGTAAATAAAGGTAGGACAAAGTAGGTTTATGATGTTTCCTTCACCACTAAAAAATCTTGGTTCCTGCATTCTCCATAAATATACCTCGAGTGAGACTTCACCTACATGCAGGTGATGCCGAAAGGGATGGTGTTTGTAGGGTTTTGTTGGACTAAGTAACTTGAAACCAGGGTCTTGAAGCTATGCGTGCACACCAAAAAAATTGTATTGGACAAATTCTTCAGAGTTTTAAATTCCTAAGATAGGGTTTCTCTTTTACAATCTTATTTATGCTAGAATCTTGACATACCTACAGACAATGCATTTATTAAAGATAGTATTTTCCTTGAAACATCAAGATAGATTATTTTGATGATATATTTAATCTTAGGAAATGACAATGATTAGGTTTGTTGGAACACATATATATTTCTAAACTTTAGAATTTATATGGATTTCATTCCCATTTAAATAAAAACAACACGTGTTTGATTCTCACCGTCAATGAGCTCTAATATCTAATCAAATGATCCTAATTACTTAGAAACTATGGAGCCGCCTACTCGTTATAAAAAAGTCAAATCACTAAAGAGTACTTCGCAATTTTGGATTTCGGAGTTTCGCACTTCAGATGTGTTAACAGGCCTCACCTTCAAAGTCTCGATACACAAAAAGAATTCAAAAGATCCAAGTCACCATACACGTATACACCCCTAATATATGACATATCTTTCTGGGAAATGACCTGTCACAAATTTTAAACAAAGTTAATTGACCAAACGAATGAAATAATGAATAATTAAAAAGAAACTAAAACCCAATTAGAAAATCAAATAATAGTTTCGCAATTTTGGAAATCGGGTCTTCGCCATCTATCACCTCCCAAATTCCCAAAGCCCGAAATCTTGAAATATCTTAAGCGTTAAGTCGGGTTAATTAAGGATTAAAAATGATTAACAATTAATTAATCACATCGTGATTTCTCATTTCAGGGATCCCGCCTTGAAGCGAATTTCAATATCCCAAATCTCGAACTCCCAAAATGTCTTAAGTGTTAAGACGGTTAATTAAGGATTAAAAAATGATCAACGATTAATTAATCACATCACTATTTCTCATTTCGGGGATCCTGCCTCGAGCGAATTTGAATATCCTGAGATTCGAAACCCCGAAATATTTGAGTTTAAACATGATTATTTAAAAGGGTTAAACATGAATAAAATGAATTAATCACATTGCAATTTTGCGTTTCATAAATCATATCTTGAACTTTTATAGGATATCCCAAGATCCGAAATTCCAAAATTTACTTAATGATAAGTGCCATTAACTAATTCATTAATGACTTTTATCTCGTGATTAATCTTTCGTTGAATCATAACGCTACTAAATTCAAATTTCATCTATTATTTTCCCAATCATGAACCACCAGATGTTAATGACAATAATAATTGATCTACGGCAATCATTTTGAATAATATCTTGGAACACCGCATAAATGTTTTCATTAAGGAAAGTAATACATTGTCAGTGAAGGTATGCGTAAATTGATACTCTTAAGGTGAAAAAGATATTGAAGTTTGAACTCTATTCGCTTTTTCACAGAACAACAAGCTTAGCGAGATAATAATTTTTTGCATTTTCTCTGATAGGTAACACAATGCTGAGTTTACTACTATCATGGCTGTATGAAAAATGGTTAAAGGAACTGGTGAGAGCTCAAGACAAAACATAGATTTCCTCTCGGAAACATTTCCAAGAGTTGTTGAGACCATAAAATTTTGGACATAGGTATGCGAGATCCTACAATATGAACTGGACAACTGTCTTGAAGAGTTAGATAATGAGGGGATCAAAACTCAAGAAATGAAGCTCAAATACATAGCTCAATCAGAGCTGGATAAGATAGCCACGTAGTTGAGGCTCATGTCGTATAAAAACATGATAGGTTGGGCCCTGGAGAACGTTGACGTTGTGACTAGGACCATATACAATTCACAAAAAGTTTTTGTTGGATCCTTCCGACCAGAACATGTACATGTGATGTAAAAATTGTCCCCAGCATTCAAACACACTTATAATGCCACTTTATTAAAGAAATTATATGAAGAAGAGTGCCCAGAAAGCGTAAAGAATTATCTTGACTTGATCAAGGATTGGTGGGCTCGCCCTGAGAAATTCAGAGTACACACACATGGCACATACACCACGACATCATTAAAATCTCATATGATGTATGTGGCCATGATGCTCTATAGAATTTTCGGGAGGAAAAACTCTGTCCACTTCTTTTTATCATGGGTACCGATCATGCATGAAGTTGCAAAGGGTTTCTCATTCAATTGGGCCAAGATGCTATCAGATAGTTTGGCCAAGGAAATCACTAAGTATCATACATTGAAAGCCAAAGGATGACCTGCCCCGTTTTACATGTCAACATATCTTATGGATGTCGTCTGTTTTATGACGCCTTTTCCTTTGATGGGATGGAGCTGGAATCTGACCAGTGTCGAACCAATACATATTTATCATTCAAATATATGAGAAGATAAATCGAAAGATTCCTTCTATGAAATCTGCAATTATGTGGTCGTGTCGATGCGCATCGCCATATATAGGCGCCCACCTCTCAGGATTTCTGAAAAAATAGTAACCAACCTAGGGAAGATAGTAGATTGGTATATCGAAGAGCATTTCTCTTATATCATGGTTTTTGGTTGTTCTGTCCCTCTGCATGCCTTGCCCAAGTTTCTACCAGACCGATTGGTGTGCAAAAGGTAGTGCGTCAAACTATGTTGGGCGAAGTCAGTAAAGAGCTAAAAGCCTTGCAGAAAAAGATATGGCCCAACTTTCCCTTGCAGATTGGTATGATTTCACTGTTTCATTTTGGCCATTAGAAGGTAGAGGCCCCGACCCTGGAAGAAATCAAGCTTGTCAATATTGAATTCAAGAAACATGATCCTCAGAAGATCGTGGGAAATCACATGGCCTCTTGTAATTTGAAAAGATATGAGCATGAGGAGTCTCCACATGATGAGATATTCCAAGGAACGAGATCCTATCAGGAAGTCTTGAGTCAAGTCCAAACTCTGGCTCCAGACCAATTGGTCAAATACCATGATTTCCAAAGGCATAAGAGAAATAGCCTTCTGAAATTCCTATAGGGAGAAACCCCAACACCCCGAGCTACACAGAAAATTGAGATTCAGATTTTAGAAACAAGGAGCACCAGTGGAAAGGATGCTCAAGAAAAGTTGGGGAAAACTGAGGTTTTAACATAGAAGGGGGACACCACATTTCCAAATCCACCAAGTGATCAAGCTAAAGATCAGATTGAGGCCTTGACAAGAAAGGGAGAATAAAATTCATTATCCACAACAGGAAAATCAGCTACTGACACAGCCGGGAAACAACCGTCCACCGAGATACGCAACCCTATCCAATCTATCACTTCTTTACAGTTCAACAGAGGGAACCCGAGTGCTGAAATGGTGTTCATAAAGGATCTTACACCTATTTCAGCTGAAGAAATGCCTCCTTCTGATTTCTTCTTCAGCAAGAAAAGGAGGGATGTGGTAAAAAGAGAAACGCACCTAAAGGAGGGTGCAACTGTCAAGAGATAGAGGGTGCTACTTGATGGATAGGCCTTGGAAGAGGTAGAGTTCTCTATGGATGTGGCAGGATTGTTGGGCGATTTCGCAACAACAAACCAGTATTCCGTTGGGAACCTAAAAGAACAATTGAAGCAGAAAGATATGATGATAAGTCAATTGAAAAATCAAGTAAACACTATGAAGAAGAATGTCAAGAGTGATATGAACAAGGGTTTTGAGCAGATTAGAGCCTGTGACAGACAAGAAATTCAATAGCTCAAATCCGGTCTCGATGAAATGCATAAGAATGCACAGGCAAGTAGAGAATGGGCCAGTCAGCAAGGAGAGTTGGTAAAACGACTACAGGCCAAAATAAACCTAACTGAAAAAACGACTGTATATATGGCAGTTTTCCAAGCTCAGGCACTGGAGGTGCATGAAAAAATAGAATTAGCACAACAAATCCTTTTCGCTAAGGTGGAAGCTATCCAAAACCATTTTCGGGTGGTAGACCAATCCTTAAATAAAAATTTCTTAAAGGAGAGAGAGGCCATCGCTACTCGAGCTACTTTCCAGGAGGCAGTTGTGTCATCAATAAGAGAATAAGTAGCCATGGTATCTATATTGTCTCTTTCTGAGAAAAATAGAGGCGATATAATATTGAATACCTAAGAGGCTAACATAGCCGAAAGTAAAAGATTAGCTAAGGAAGTGAAGAAATCTTGTGAAGAAGCGTTTCATTCACTCGAAAAAGGGTCATTAGGCCTCGACTAAGATAATATCTCTGAGGTCTTGGGGCAAGTTGATCTAGCAAAGCATCAACTTAATGTCAAGACAAAGACAAACATGGAAGAGGCTCGGGCTGAAATCTTGCAATTAAAACAGATTGATATTACTCAGATAAATAGGTGGCTACTCGGTCCTAGTCTGCAACTAAAGTCTACATATTTAGAAGACAGGAAAATGGAATATAGGCTGCCTCACTTAGAGAATAATTTGTATACTTTTAAGGAAAACGACACAACTGAGCCTTCCAGATTGGTGGTGCAGTTCATAGGCAAATGTGTGCAATGTGTCGAGCAGGGAAAATCCAACACATCCGGGAACAAATGAGACGATGTGGGAATATAATGTACTCAGACCATGATTAGAGACCATTTGTTTCTGAGCTGGATAACAATAAGGAGAAACATCTCTGCCAGCGTGGCGAAAATACAGGGAATATGCAAGTGAAGTGTTTCAAATTTCACATATTGTAATATTTTCTGTTTTAGAAATAAGGAGAATTCCATCTGCTTAGGGTTGAGATAATTTTTTGTATAAATACATATTTCAAAGACTTAACACAGGTTTCTTCTTTTCATATTGTAACTAAGAAAACTGATCCTTTTGTGAGTATTAATACAAGTGCAGACAGGGATTCCAAATTTTGTGCAGTTTGAGTTATGTGCTCTTCTTGTATTCCATATCTCTAGTTTTCTTTATGTTACTCCTTGATAAGTGATTGGTTGCAATTTAGTACAACATCTATTGTAATCACATGTTATCGTTCATTTGATAAGAAAGCAATTTTTCCTTTGTATTTGCTATTAGTAAATACAAGACCTGCAAGCTACTTGGATCACTGTATCTTATATCCTTTCAAGGGTGCATTCTATATTTTCTTCTATTGTGAACAAGGTAAGATTCATCTATCATTGATGCCTCATTGTTTTTAACATTTTTGTAATTTTCTCTCATATCACTTGATTTTATTACTCGACTCAGACGACGAAACATGACCTCTATCCTGTTCAGTTATTAATTTCATTTAAGGGTTAATTCTCATATAATTAACGGAAGAAAAAACACATTTTAAAACATTCCTTAAATTCTTGATGCCTTGACATTACTCTTTGAGCCTTAAGTGTAATCTCAGGAACAACATATTTTTGGCACCGTTGCCAGGGACGGAGAAACGAAGTTATTTTTCCCTGGGAGAACGACATGGTAAGTTTCTCTCTTTGATAGTGAACAAAGATTGAATACATTTATAAGGTTAATTTTTATCTTTCACTTGGCAACTCCACTATAGATAAACTGTCATTCGATAGAAAGAATACCAAGAAGAACCCAAACGATCAACAAATTACGCTTGTATCTGATCCTAAAAAGATATTAAAACCAAGGGGATACCTCAAGCAGACTGTTGCATCCACAAGTAAGGTTTACCAACCCAAAACTGTGCAAAATAATGCTAAGGTTCCACTTGAATAGTCAACCTCGCAAGAAGGTTATACGCAAAGATACTTCGAATATACATCAACTGAGAATCTTGCCACTGAAACCTTAAACCCTGAGTTGTTTCTACCTGATATTAAAGTCGATATCGATTCAATTTCCCCCTTAACTAGTAAAGGTAAAAGACCCCTTTCGACCCCCACTTTTATTGATATTCCACTGGTCCCTGAAGTAAAGGTTTTAGCTCCCAAAGACTCTAAGGACTATACCTCTTACCCTAATTCAAATCCTGTTGGTTCTCCTGTTTATATATCTTGTAAATCCAAAGAACCGGGTCCTCATTTCCCTTTTACCCCCTTTTCAGATTTTCTGTCTCCTAACGGTCAATTTCCAGAAATTCCTTCACTTCATCCTGAGGCAGTAGAAAGGTCCCTAGAATTTTATGAAAATCCTCTCTTTAACTCCCGAAGCTCATCCCCCCGACATCAAATGGTTGTTGTTGGAGGAGGTGGTGTCGAAGGTGGTGCTAGAGGAGCAGGCGGTGTTGGAGGAGCAAGCGGTGTTGGAGGAGCAGGTGGTCAAGGACCACCACCTCCGCCCCCTATAATTTTTGCCAAACTGGTAGCCAGATACGCTCCTTTAGTCCTTTCCCATATTCTTCATGATTTACCAGAAAATTATATGAAGAACTTACCAAAATTCACGGGAGAAGGAGATTTAACTGCCACAGAGAACATCAACTTTTTTGACCAATTCACTAATATCCTCGGCATTGAGCATGAGGATGTTTATTCAAGACTTCTGGTAAAAAAATTTTAAGGTCAGGTAAGAATCTGGTTTTGAGGGCTACAGGTAGGTTCTATAGCATCTTATGACGTGATAGAAAACACCTTTTTAAGGCAGTGGGGAGAGAAGAAAGATCACTTGTATTATCTGATGGAGTTTGGAGCTCTGAGGAAAAAGAATTCAGAGTTGGTCCTAGAATTCACCTAGAGGTTTAACAAAATCTATCATAAAATCCCAGTAGAGGTCAAACCCTCTCAGCCTGCAGCTAAGGTGACATTCGTAGGGACTTTTGAGCCCAAATTTGACTTACTTTTGAGGGAGAGGAGATCGACTGATCTCACTAGAATACAAGACGACGCCATCAAAATTGAATCGAACATGATGGAATCAGGTAAAATAAAGGAGAAATTTGAAATGGGAACCAAAGAAACCAAATGCTTTAGAGAACAATATGGAACTTCTAGATCTGGGAAGTTTGTGGAGGACAAAATGGATGACATGGCTAAAATAATTAAAGAATTATCAAAAAAATCTCCAAAATGGAATTATACCAGGCTAAACCTAATCCTTTTGCTAGGAGATATTTCAAAAGGAATCCCAATCGCCCGGTCCAGCAGAGACCAATAAAAAACAAAGATCAGAAAATCAAATCTCCTTTCAAAACAGAAAATTTTATGCAAAGTATCGATGTACACGACTTTGAGGGGTTAGATGAAGATATTGACAACCTCAGTGATAATGATCAAGAACCTCACCTAACCAGACAAGATTACGAAAGGTATTTAGATCAAGAAACATTGTTTGGAAACAAGGTAAGTATAAATAATATGGGAGAATTTGATTATCAAGGAATCACCGACTCTATAATGGCCGAGCTTCAACAAAAATATAATTTAAGGCCTAGAGATAAAAATTCTACAACTTCTCCACCAAGGAAGATCTTGTCGAGAAACAAAAAAATTGAGTCATCTCAAACATCCAATGAAACACAAGCTGCCAAGACAAAGAAAGATGAAATGCAAGCTGCCAAGAAAAAGACAGATGAAACCAAAGCAACGCAAACCAATAGCCAAGAAAAAAGAGAAACAGGGATCCCCACCAGAGAGGCTGAAAAGACAATTGGAGGTTTCAATCTAGAAAATGAAATTAATAAAATCAAAATTCCTGTGCCCTTGGTTGAATTAACAAAAAAATCAATGTATAGAAAATAAATTGCCAAAATGATAAATTTATCAGATATTGAGAGTCATGCAGATACTATTAATTTAGAAGATGATAGACCTACTATAATGTTTGGTCCGCATATCGAAAATTGCTAAAGATCGGGTTGCTCCTTTTTATATTACGCTGACTGTGCATGATCACCTACTCCATAACTGTATGTTGGATTCTGAAGCCTCCCCTAACTTAATGCCTAAAGTTATTATGGAAAAATTGGGCCTCAAGGTTACCAGACCATGCCAAGATTTGTATTCTTTTAGTTCAAGAAAGGTAAAATGTCTTGGTATGATAAAATATTTGGTGGTTAATCTTGCACAGATCCCTGTGAAGAGTATTCTCATGGATGTAGTCATTGTTGGTGTTCCTGCGAAATATGGCATGTTGTTATCCAGGTCTTGGGGTGCCAAACTTGGAGGATCGATTCAATTAGACATGACATATGCTACAATCCCGATCTTTTTTGGACATTTCACCTGTCTATACAGAGAGACAAGACTGGCATATACCATAAGTGACGGTTTTCCCTTGACCAATTCTTGGAGATCTTTGGTCAATTTTGACCTATTTTGGGACTTTGACAGGATTTCGAAGGCGGAGCACAAGTCGAAGCAGAGATCATGGATTATCGGCCCTTTTTTAGGGATTTTTGGGTTTTGGGATTATGTAACGGGTATGGGGATGTCGGCCCATGGGTTTACCCATGTTTAGGCCCATTTTGTAATGTATAAATAGATGTCTAGGTGATGTAAGAAGAGACATGAAGGATGATATAGACATCTGTGTGATGATGTGTTAAGTGCAAGTGATAGTTGTACATGCTTTGTGCATACTGTGTGAAGCTTGAAGGGCTAAGTGAAAGTGACTATAAGAGATTGTGTAAAGGATTTGTGTTGTAACCTAGCTTGGGGAAGGAGGATCTGGCTAAGTGCACACAAAGATCCTATCCTATGCGGAGTAGGATCTTGTGGCTCTGTGCATGTAGACGATTGACTTAAGATAATAAAGAGAATAAGAGTTGGTGGACATAGCCCCAGGCTGGGGGTGAACCATGTATATCCTGTGTTATGGTTTCTTTGTGCATTGTGATTGTTTATTGTTCATATGGTTAATTCTTAGTGTATTAATGTATGCTTAGATGGACATGATATGATAGCTTAGTGCTTAGGGATGTGAATGAATGTTAGATACGATCTATTTTCTTATGCTAAGGGTTTAGATGTGGTAAATCTGAGTGAATACTACATTGCTTTGTAATTAGGGTTTTGTCTACGAAGTAAATACAGGTTAAATACTAATGAACTATAATTTCTAAGTGTTCTATTAAGGTGTTGTAATCACAGATATGTGTCCCAGCTAAGGTTGCAGACACTAGAGTCCTGCAACCACCCCTGCCTCTACCCTGGGTGAGACTTCATTTGCTTCGCAGGTGTTGCTGAAAGGGTCGGTAGTTAGGGTTTTGTTTGTGTGTTGTTGAAGTGTTTAACCCTGGGTCTGCCCCTGTGTTCCAACAAGTGTTTCTATTTCCGTGACCTGAAACTGTGATTGCTGGGAACTGAAGAAAAGATAAATCTCTGTGCGTAGATTTGTTGCCCTAGCGTGCAGTATTCTACTTGAATGAAAAGCTCTATGCTAAGGAAGGAGGCAGATATGAAGAAAAGAGGTAAGATCAGTGAAACATTTTTACTAAAGAGGTAAGATCTGAAAGCTTTGTGATTTGATAAAAGTAAGATAAGTGTAAATTTTTGTTTCAAAAGTATGGATCTAGGTATGTTTGATAAATTTTGTCCTAGCTTGAAAACTAGGGCACAGTTAGAAGAAAGAAGATTTGATATGAATAGATCTAATAGAAATAATGAAAGATATGTTATTCCTATGCATAGAAAGAATGTTTGGACTAACAAATGGATGTAGGATCCTAGAAACAATTTTTTGCAGGTTAGTTACTGTGATCCTAGTGCGTAGTATAGGAAAGGTTGGGGATCGTTTAAGAGAAAGAGAGGATTAACTCTTTGCTATAGTTGTAGAAGACCTGGACATCTTGCTAAGGAATTCCTTGGTAGAGGTCCTACTTGCCTTTGTTGTAAATCTATGGACCATGAAGTTTTGGATTTCCCTATAATGATTGCTAATCTTGAAAGAATGAATATGAGACCAGAAAACCCTGAGGAAGGCCAAGAAACTAAGACCATGGCAGAACCCCAGAAAGAATCAAAGAATGTATTACTACGAATGAAAGAAACCCTGAATGATCACAGAAATATCAGCTTGTCAGAGATCTTCAAAGAAAAAGAGTGCATAGAAACAAGAATAGGAGACTTCGACATTGACTGTGTTCTAGATGAGGAAACATAGGTGAATATCATGACAAAAATTACTTGGGAAATTTTGGGAAGGCCTGCTATGGTTCCTTCATTAGGGGGAATAGGATTCTTTAGAGGAAAACTGATAACCCTATGTGGAAGACTTAACCATACCTCTATGCTTGCTCATGGAACTTCGACAGAGGAAGAATTTGAGGTTGTTAAATTTTTTGAGAACAACACCCCATTTGGTATGTTATTAGGAAAACCTTGGATTGAGAGAGATCAGATCCGGAGAAAAGAAGAAGAGGCCCTAGAATAGAAAAATAAATAATTAAAAGATTTCATGACTAGGAGAATAGTGCGCTTGATAGAAGAACAGGAGGAAAAGTCAAAGAAACTTAGGACCAGAGATCGGGTTGTCGAAGCTGAAAAAATGCAGGAAGACTTGAAGAACCTATCCATACAAGAAAGTAGAGCACCTACCCCAGACAAAAAATAAGTATTACCCTTGAACCCTATGACAATATCTCATCAGCATGAAGTTACTATGTTGAGTACAGATAAGAATTAGAATGGAAAGAGGAATACCAAGACGCAGATCACAGGGAAGAAAGATAGAAAGCTCAGTAAGAACAGAGAAAAGATGGAAAAGTTGCAGGAGGTTCTGGAGGAGACTTCGCAGAATGTAGGTTTGCAAAACTAGAACTTCGTCGGGATATAAGAACAATGCCAAGTGGCACTTCTCCAAGGCATAGCGATATGATCATTGGAAGCATTATAACCGTTAGAACGACACCCCGAATGGTTAGAACAATAGTTATGGCTAGAAAGCTCGCCATCGAGCCATTTGGACCGCACCGTAATAGACAAAATTGCATTGATGAAGGCTTCTTGCCTATTGGAGAGATCTGTTACCTCGTTGTCTACTTACTCCATTGACTGTCACACCGAGAATACTTTTGCAAATTGTATCTGTGCCACTGAGAGAACTCATTGTTTCCATGTTGTGATTACTAAGACTCTGGCACCTGTTGAACGGTTTTTCAACGACCTCAGTGTCTGATATCGAGCGTGTATGTCGGACAAACTTAGCGTAGTTGAAAATTATGTAGAAGAAATATTAATTGATCTAATGGCCAAAAAATTAATGTCCACAGGGATTCAGGCTTCATCGACAAGAGGAGTGCAAGCCTCTCCGTCGACTACTCGTGGATTTGGACCATCCCAAGTCGCAGCCGAGAAAATAACTAAGCATCGAGATGACTTGGCGAATATGAAGTTGATCTCGTCTATCCTACCTGACTACATCCCACCCTTGGCTGGCACGGTGACTCGTGATAGTGTCCCAAGGGACTTCGATTACACCCTGGTTATTGCGTACCCCCCGAAGGGGATACGTGCAGTTCAAACCTAGCTAGACAAGATCATGATATTAAAATTCAATGACTTCAACCTAGGGTATCGAAAGAACCACAACATGCTCACCCCTCACAAGTACTTACTAGGACGAAGGGGAAGAACTCGAGGATAATCCTCCAACCATGGAATATGACCCTCGTGCAGTCCACTGTCCTGAACGGAATGAAGATACCACAGTTTGGAAGGCACCAGGAAGTTAATGTGTGCATTAATCTCCTATTGTCATGCTACCATGGAGGCTATATGTGGCTAGATAGATGCATCATCGTTGACCCAACGTTGATCCATAGGATCATTGGATTGAGCATGCAGGGACCAGACCCGCAAGACTTCTACCCAGGGAAGGCTACAGATCGTGCCCTGGCACAGAGGATTAAGGATACCTATGGAAATGTAGAAAATCGGAAGCGAGGCTACAAGGTAGCCTCCATCTAGAATGTCACAGTGCACCTGGCCTTCTATTTGATCACAAGGAAGCTAGTAAGAAAGAATAGACCTACACAGGTCACAACGTTCATTGTTGACCTCATTGGAAAATGCGTAGAAGGACTACAAATGAATTGGGAAAAGTACTTAGTCAACTAGTTAGAATTGGATTACCGCGAAGCTTAGGATCAGGGCTATGAGTTCCATTTTAGCTGGCTCCTGATCCTCATCGTGTTTATATCTTGGGAGATGCCATAAGGTGCGACCTTCCCCGACATTGATTTGTTTGATATGCTTGCTGTGAAGTTCACTACGCTATGGTATTCGATCGATATGGGAAAACAATGGTAGTCTAACACAGTACTCCATACCTACTATCTGCAGTTAAAGAGGGCCATTGAGGTTGTCCCTCGTATGACGTTGAACACCCTACACCGGTTTAGGCCCCTTATGAAGTTCCACACAGATTGTAATTTTACTTATATCAATGCACGCATAGATGAGAGTAAAGAAGAACTCCAGTGATATTATAAGCTCACAGAGGAAGACCTAGAAGAGATAACCAAGGACTGGCCTATAGAGCTCCTTATCCCTGTTGACCCCGCAGAATTTTCCATTCCTGATCTAATCAAAAGCCCAAAGGCCACTCGCGAAGAAAATGACACACCTGGAACCAGTATAAGGAAGAAGATAGAAGAGGTACAAAACCTAAGAAATGCATAAGAATAAACTACTTCAGAATCACCTGGAGGAGGAGGTAACGATGAAGTAGATAAAGAAAAGAAAAATGGGAAAGAAGATCAGTAGAAGCAAGGTGAAGTAACACCACCTAGGGATCCCGTTGATGAGACTGATCCATCTAAGAAATGAAAGGTTTCTCCCATGAAACCTATCTCGCGAAAGAAATCCAGAGCTACTAATACTAAGTTGTAGATTGTGCTCATGCACGATGACTTCGACTTCATCATCGCAGTTGTATCAGATGCCTCGTAGGACATTTTGCAGAACAATGAATCCAAACAAGAATACATGTATGATAAAATTGAGACAGAGCTGAGAGGAGTTCAACAATTTCTTCACTCTAGCCATGTAGTGTCCACTGCACCCCCGCCATCAGAAAAACCAGAGTTGGGAGATGACCCTACCCAAATCTACATAATAGATGACGCGACCGAAGATCGCCTTCATCGTGCACAAGAAGAAAAGGAACGGGCCATGGTGGCCCTGAAGCAAGCACAAGAAGCAGTGATAGAGCAACACAGTATTGCACAGTAGGAGAAGGTTTCCCTCCAGTCAAAATTTGAAGAAGAGAAAGCACAAATCTAGCGAGAGAAGGAGCAGTTTCTCATCGAGCAGATTGGAGTAAAAGAAGCAGTCAACAGAGCACTTCGCTCTATGACAGGCTTAGAGAAAAAGGAGGAAGACCCAATAGAGCATCAAGTATCAAATCTCGCTGAATCCATTCGGCAGCTTCAACAGAGAATGACAGACCTAGAGCTACAAAAAGTGACAAACACTCTGCAGGATGTGCGGGATCAAAGAAAAGCAACTACTTGGAGCGCAGTTGAAAGAATCAAGACCTTCGCCATGGAATGTAAACAGTTCAGTGATCACAGTGAATAGACTTATGAACGAATTACTGAAGACCCTGAACTAAAGACACCGAAATACAAACTCCAGGAGGAAAAGCAACAAGAAACAATGGTACAGGCACAGTTGAAGCTCTTGTTTGCATTTGAAAGAATGAAAAGATCACAGGAACAATGAATTGTTCAACAACAGTTCCACGCCATACAAATAAAAGTCATGGAAGTGACTCATAGGCTCCATCCAATTCAGGACAAGGCTTGCCAACTGTTTGAGGAGATTGAAGGATGAGGAACAGAGCTAGAACAAGTAGTCACTGTAGTCGAACAACTCTTAGAAGGAC
Source organism: Picea engelmannii (assembly GCA_009831015.1). Classification (NCBI taxonomy): domain Eukaryota; kingdom Viridiplantae; phylum Streptophyta; class Pinopsida; order Pinales; family Pinaceae; genus Picea; species Picea engelmannii. The sequence goes on from ML778848.1 coordinate 439,076, forward strand.
ATGTGGATGAGGAATTTCTTCAAGAGTTCACCGAGAAGGAGGCCTTCGTGCAACAACAGGTCAAAGTAGCTAAATCCAAGCTTGAGGATTTTGAGGTAGAATTAACCAAATCAGAGTGACTCGGGACGAGTCACAGGTGAGTGTTGGGGGCCTATTGGCCCTTGACCAAGTCTTGGAGATATTTGGTCAGGTTTGACCCATTTTGGGATTTCGACAGGCTGTCGAAGGTGGAATTCAAGTTGAAGCAGAGATCACAGAATCTTTGCCCCTTTTTAGATCTTTTTCAGTTTTGGGCTTATGTAATGGTTATGGGGATGTCGGCCCATGGGTTTACCTATGTTTAGGCCCATTTTGTAATGTATAAATAGATGTCTATGCGATGTAAGAAGAGACACAAAGGATGATATAGACATTTGTGTGATGATGTGCTAAGTGCAAGTGATAGTTGTACATGTTTTGTGCATATTGTGTGAAGCTTGCAAGGCTAAGTGCAAGTGACTGTAAGATATTGTGTAAAGGCTTTGTGTTGTAACCTATATCGGGGAAGGAGGATCTGTCTGAGTGCGCACAAATCTCTTGTCCTATGCGGAGTAGGATCTTGTGTCTCTGTGTATGTAGATGATTGACTGAAGATAATAAAGAGAATAAGAGTTGGTGGACATAGCCCTAGGCTGGGGGTGAACCATGTATATCATGTGTTATGGTTGATTTTGTGCATTGTGATTGTTTATTGTTCCTATGGTTAATGCTTAGTGTAGTAATGTATTCTTAGATGGACATGATATGATAGCTTAGTGCTTAAGGATGTGAATGAATGTTAGATATGATCTATTTCCTTATGCTAAGGGTTTATATGTGGTAAATCTAAGTGAATACTACATTGCTCTGTAGTTAGGGTTTTTTCCGTGAAGTAAATACAGGTTAAATACTAATGAAATATAATTTCTAAGTGTTCTGTTAAGGTGTTGTAATCACATATCTGTGTTCCAGCTAAGGTTGCAAACACTGGAGTCTTGCAACCACCCCTGACTCTACCTCCAGTGAGACTTCATCTTCTTTGCAGGTGTTTTCGAAAGGGCCGATAGTTAGGGTTTTGTTTGTGTGTTGTTGAAGTGTTGAACCCTGGGTCTGCCCCTGTGTGCCAAAATGACCCACAAAACCCAAATAATTATCTGGTTTATGTCGCAAATCAAGATTTAGGAAACTATATATTATCCATTGATGATGGTTTTGATGAATGTACATAAGAAAATAGTATAGAATAAAATGATTCAGAAAATGAAAACAAAAAAATCGAAAAAACAAACAAAAATGTAAATAACATAGGGGTCTGGAAAATGTTTTTTGATGACGCTTCGTCTTGGGAAGGAGCTGAAGCTGGAGTGATTTTTGTGGCACCCAAAGATGAATTCATAATTACTTTCTCATATAGGTTACAGTGGGACATTGACTATACCAATAACATATGCAAGTATGAATCTCTAATATTGGGATTGGAGGTTGCCCGTAAGTTGAAAATTGAAAATCTAATAGCTTACGGCGATGCAGAATTAATTGTAAAACAAATAAGGCAGCAGTATCAAGCCAAACATCCAAGTCTAAGGTCATACAGGAACTATTTATGGGATTTGATCAATTTTTTTTTCTCATCGTTCAATATTCATCATATTCCCAGGGCAGAAAATCAACAAGCTGACTCCCTAGCAAAAGAGGTTGCTACTTTTATGTCTCCTACAGTCTTGAAGCTAAAATACCACATATAAATGAGGCACAGGCCTTCAATACCAAATAATTTCCAACACTGGCAGGTTTTTGAATATGATGAACAGATCAAGCAGTTTCTAAAAATGGTGGATGAATTTTCCAAAAAACACATCGACCAAGAAAATCAAAACGACCCCACTTGGATCATGCAAGAAGACAAATATCCTCAGAAGTTCCAAGATAAGATCGCTAACCACCACATGTTGGTGTTAAAAAACAATCAAATTCCTAAGGGTCTAATTCTGTTAGAGAGATTATTTTATAAGGATGATATACCTCTGAAATCTACCTTGCAACCTCAGCCCGAAGAGGTTGAAGATTGTGACATAGGCACTAAGAAAAACCTCAAACTGGTCAAAATTTCCAAATACCTTCCACCTGAAATGAAAAGTGAATATGATGAATTACTCAAAAAATACAAAGATGTCTTCGCCTGGTCTTACGATGAACTAAAAAATTATGACACCACTGTTATCGAGCATAAAATCCCTTTGAAACCAGGCATCAAACCTTTCAGGAAAAATCTCAGACAGATAAACTTGATACTCCTGCATGTAATAGAAAGAGAGGTAAAAAATCTCCTGGATGCAAAAATTATTGTTCCACTCAGATATTTTGAGTGGGTATCTAATTTAGTTCCAGTTAGAAAAAAGAACGGTGAAATCAGACTCTGCGTGGATTTCAGGAACCTAAACAGATCATCTCTTAAAGATAATTATCCGCTCCCTAAAATGGATCACGTTCTAGAAAAAGTGGTCGGGGCTAACCGAATGTCTATGATTGATGACTTCTCAGGTTACAATCAAATTGCGGTCCATGAAGATGAAAAATAGAAAACCGCATTTACCACTCCATGGGGTACTTTCATGTATGAAAAAATTCCATTTGGTCTGATGAACGCATGGGCCACTTTTCAATGAGCGATGGAAATAGCCTTTGTTGGAAAAACAGATAAGTTTGTTGTTATCTATCTTGATGATTTAACTATTTTTTCTAACTCTGATGCAGAGCACTTGGTACACCTCAACGAGACGTTCGAGAAATGCCGAAAATTCGGTTTGTAAACTCTTGGGTCATAAAGTATCTAAGTAAGGAATAAAAATTGATCCAAAAATGGTTGAAGCCATAGATACAATAAATATTCCTAGAAACAGAAAGGAAATTCAGTCTTTTTTAGGAAAAATATTTTTTTTAAGAAGATTCATTCCAAATTTTGTTGAAATTGTTAAATTGATTACAGACATGCTAAAAAAGGACAGCGAGGTCAAATGGATGACCAAGGCCATAACATATTTTGAACGCATCAAAAAAATGATAGGAGAAGCACCAGTGCTAGCCAATCCAGACTACATGAAGGAGTTCTTGATATTTTCATTTGCATCTGAACACACTATCACAGTCGTTCTCTTACATAAGAACGATGAAGGTTTCGAGCAGCCAATAACATTTTTTAGTAAAATCCTCAGAGACGGCGAGTTGAAATATGACATACTGGAAAAACAGGCATATGCTATGGTGAAATCCCTCAAAGCTTTCATAAATTACGTACTGCATTCCAAGATAATTTCCTACGTACCAACCAACTCTGTTAAATACATATTGGTGCAACCAGATAGTTATGGAAGGAGGGGTCGATGGTTAGCCAAGATTTAGGAATTTGATCTTGAGGTAAAACTGACTAAGCTCGTCAAGGGTCAAGACCTGGCTAAGATATTAGCCGAATCAAATTTCAAAGCACTCAGAATAAATCATCTGCAAGCTTACGGATAACTTCCAGATATAGAGGAATTTGATGTGGAGACTCTTGAAACTCAGATTCAAGAAAAATTCTCCTCCTCAGCTTGGTATAGCGGCATAGTTTCATATCTCCTGAATCTTTAGTGTCCAAGTGATATGACTCCTAAAGCGAGAACATTAAAGATGCACGCGGTAAAATATTGCATCATTGATAGGAAATTGTATGGGAAGGATCCCCTAGGTTTTTTACTAAGATGCCTAATAGAATCTGAAACAGAGAACATTATAAACGAGTTTCATGAAGGGGTGTGTGTGGGACACCACGCCTGGAGGGAAACGACCTGTAAAATCTTGAGAGATGGGTATTATTGGCTGAAGTTATTTACAGACATGAATACTAAAGTTAGAGCCTATAACTCCTGTCAACTATTCTCAGGCAAACAAAAACTTCCCACAGTACCCTTGATTCTGGTCAAAACAAAAGCTCTATTTCAACAATGGGGTCTCGATTTCATTGGAGAAATCCATCCACATTCAAGTGCACAACATAAATGGATCTTAATGACCAAATACTATTTCACTAAATGGGTAGAATCCATTCCGATGCGAAATGATACAGACTTAGTGGTGATCAATTTCTTAGAAGAAAACATTTTATCTAGATTTGGCTATCCTCGAAAGATAGTTACTAATAATGCCCAAGCCTTCAAATCCATGGCGATGGTCAATTTTTGTCAGAAGTACAATATTGTACTAGGACATTCCACAACCTACTATCCTCAGGGAAACGGATTAGCTAAATCATCAAATAAGATCTTGATCAATATAATTAAAAAGGTGTTGACTGAAAACAAGAAAGCCTAGCACGTTCATTTGAAATACGCTTTATGGGAAAATCAAATAGGCACTAAAAAATCAATCAGAATGTCTCCTTTCCAAATGGTGTATGGTACCGACATGGTCCTCCCCATAAATCTTGCTATGCCCATAATGAAACTCTAGCAAGACGTGAAGGAAGAGTCGAATGACTTCACCAGAAGAATAAATCAGTTGATTGAAGTCCAACAAAATAGGGCTGAAGTGGACGACAAACTCCAGAAATATCAAGATAACATGAAAGCCCTGTTTGAACAAAAAGCTAAAGATAGAGAATTTCTCCCTAGTGACCTGGTTTTAAAGTGGGATGCCAGGAAGGAAGACTCAGGAAAGCAAGGAAAGTTTGATCACATCTGGTGTGGACCTTTCAAGATCACAACTTCTGAGGGAAAGAATTTGTTTTTGTTAGAAAATCTTGATGGGAAAATTCTTAACACCCCTATAAACAGGCGTTACCTGAATCATTTCATGCAGTAATCAGATTCCAAAATATCATTGTACATGCTAGTTTTATTTTCATATTTTGTTTTCAATTATTCGTTTATTCGGTAAGTTTTTACTTTCACTGTAAATAAAACCAGGTTTGTTGATTTCATATAAACAAAAATCTAAAAATAGGTAACGAATAGAGTTCTGGTCTGTAGAAGTTCCTGATGTTTCTCATGTTTATTTTCAATCAGGATACTTTTTGATAGTTGAGAGATAGTATGTATCAGAAATCAACACTCACTTTTCAGAACATGGGCTTTCTCTCGAAACAGGTGACAAATAAATGGTTTACTTGGTTGAAAATATAAAGAAAATTTGAGGTATGAGCTTCTACCCTACTGAATCAAGTTAAATTTTCAAGGGGATATCACTAAGTATGAAAGAATTCTCATATGTGTAGATATTGTCACCTAATCTAAAACCAGAGAAATGTAAAATTACAACTTACTCCTAAAAATTTTCTCTGAGTTAAATTAAAAGAAAAATAAAAAAATGAAATAAAATTTATAAAAAAGAAAATAAAAATAAAAGAATCTCGCAAATCAGGAAGTAAGTTTGAATAGGAATAATATACCTTTCCAAACCTTTAACTCTTCAATCTGTTCCAATCCATCATATTTGAAAGCTTTAATTTTTTTTTGATTTGCACATCCTAATTTTAAAATCTCCACAAAAATACAGAGTTCACCTTGACTCGGGAAGCCTAAAAGACTAGATCTTCAAAATGAGAGCAGGAAATTTTTTTGTGAGTCCTCTGATTGTAACTTGGAGAAAGTGTGTCTAGGCTAATCCTGACTAATTTATCCCTTCTATCAGATTTCAAACTGATTCATTTCGCTCAAGGAAATTCCCTGGAAATTAAAATATCCCCGTGATAACTTCCCTATAGGAGAAGGTGTTTTGAATGTTAGGGGAGGATTAGCCCAGAGTAAATCAAAGTGAGTTGACAAACCTTAGCTGTTAAATTATAAACATATATCATCCTGTGTATGATATATACAAATTGGTTGCTCTCACTTCAAAAATATTAAAAAAATAAGACGAATGGTGAAAGGAAATTCATAATCTGATTGCCCCCATCTAGTCCAAGACAAATGGTGAAAGGAAATTCATAATTTGAATGCCTCCATCTAGTCTCGAAGAAGATTCCCCTGATACACCAACTCATGTTTTCCCTGCCGCAATGTATGTTGCTTGAACATAAACCTCATCAAAATTAGTAGGTCCAAACATAAATACAGTGTTACAAATGTATGCAAGTAAACCTCTTATATACTTCATAAGAGTTTCTTGGGTATGTAATGGAATGTCTAACATTAATTCCATCTTATGAAATTCATTTGTGTATTCTTGCACTATTTGTCCCTTTCTTAGTTTAAGACCTTAACATTCAATTAAATCCTTCTCATTATAACCCAAAGGATAAAATGTCTTTCTAAGTGCAGAAAGAAAAACTTGTCATGATGGAAATACATTACCCACTTGTTGCGCACCATTTTGCAACTTGCTTTTCCACCAGATGAGTGTTGTGCTTGCAAGTCAAAGCGATGCCAATTTGATTTGAGTTGCCTCATCCTTTATTTGTTTCACACTGCAATAAACCTCTGTCTGTCTGACCCAGTTATCAAGCCTCTCTGCATTGACTTCACCATCATACATGGGTAATTCAAATTTCACATCAAGCTTAAGAAAAGGCATATCATTTTTAATATTTATGGGAATGTTTTCTTGCGGTGGATTTGGAACTTGTACTTGAAGAAGAAGAAGTTGATGGAAAAGAAGGAGGTGAAGGAGGAGTTTGCGGAGGATCCTCTCATTCTTCACTTTTCACCTTTTAAGATTCACCTAGAATCAGTCTCTTCCATGCCAAGTAATCATCATATAGAACCTTCACCATCTTCGACATGGCGAAGAAAGTCTTTCGAAACTCTTTCTCCTCATGAGAAAGTCCCTCTTCCGATGCCATCTTCTCACTTTCAGAAGTTCTCTTTCTTGATCCAATATCAGGATTCTCTTTAACAAGCTTGTCTTCACTAAAATTCATCTTTTCCTTGGTAATCATGCAAACTCAAAAACCAACTGACAACTAGCTCTGATACCACTTGATCCGAAAAGATCTTTTAAATACTATAGTTGAGTTTTAAAACATGAGTTCATTCACCATTTAGGAATTTTGTGAAAGAGGAAGAACTAATGAAGTAACATGACATCCATAATGAAATATATAAATATGGAAATAAGCACAAGAACCAACAAAACATAACAACAAAAGTTGTTAATGAAGTTCCGCAATATCGCCTACGTCTTTGAACCTTTGTCTCAGTGGGTGAGGCTTTCTTATTTCTCTTAAAAGCTTCAAATGTACATCATAAAAGTTCCAAATGGATTACAAACTAATCTATATCTATTATGATAGATCTCAAGAACCCAACAAAACTAATGGCATTGAAACAGATGAATGAAGCTCCTAGAAATGGCCCGCAAAGTTTCTCTCCACAATGGCTTCCCTGCATAAAAATGGCTTTGGATCAACAATTCTTCAACATTTTCATGTTTTGAACGTCTCCCCATGCTATCAAGAACCTCTGTTTTATATAGGCTTGAAGTTGGCAACAAACTCCCAACTTCCCCCCAAGATCTGGCCTCAAAAAGAGCTTCAGATCCTCCAATAATGGCCAAAATCCCTCAAAACTGGCTAAAATAACCATAAAAATCTCATAATAAGGTCAAAATACCCACTTTTGGGATAAATTAGGGCACAACCCCC